>MJUU01023925.1:0-14104 GCA_002080025.1 Modiolus philippinarum
TACTGAAATTTGAAGATGATCCGTCCACTAGAAACAAAGTTATGCTGGGCACAGACGCCGACGCCGACGACTGCGCCATAACATACAAAATGTAATACGACCGCAAAATTTTTGCGGTCATATAAAAAGCAACATGGGTTGTATACGAGTTTCCTATCCTTTAAAAATATATATATATACGTCTTTGGTTATTTGGGTCGAAAAATTGACAATTTTAAAATCTGGATCAATTAACTTGTATGCCAACAAGCCTTGAACACAAGGATTGTCAACATTCCTTGGATAAAAATTTTATCCAAGGATTCTATCAAAGGATTGTCCAAGGATTGTTCTATATATTTCTAAAAATTATATTATAATCTAACGATTTTATATATTTGAAAATGTTTAAAATGATTTTATTAAAACATTTTGAACTTTTTCAAAGTTATTTCGTGTATTTTGAGAAATTTTGATAAATAATAGGGAAAATTAGAATTAGTCTAAGCTTGGGATGTGTTTTCATAGGTATTCTTTGATCTTTGTTAATTAATACCAGAAGCTTGCAACAGGCCTGAATGTCTTGTTACATAATTTAAGAACTGATAACAACAAGAATGATTTTTTTTGAAATTATATATATTGGCCATTAAAATGCTGTTGTAAATTGCTGCTGTACTGATTCTTTAATTATTTAGACTGGGCAATGATCTGGCATTTGCTGGCATATGTTGTTGAATGCATCTTCAGTATTTATTCCAGATTCTTTCATCCAGGTACAAAGGTATAACACCAGATGTAACACTTTTCATGACTTTGATCTCATATTTTGTCGTTGCACAGTAGGGCACCATGTTATGTATGGGATTGGCTGCTTCAACAGTCCCTGAGTGTAATTATATTGTAGACCTTAATCAACATGAATTGCAATCATAATTTCAAACTGTCACTGTATACAATGTCCAAAATATAATTAATTTCTTAACAAGACCCAAGCTGTCTTTATCCCTAGGAATTACAAACAATAGAAGCCATATCTGTTATACACGATATATATATGATCAAAATTTATCAATATATTTAAAAAATCATTTATTTGTCTCGCAAAATCACTTTTTCAAAGATGGGATTGACAATCATCAAATACATCTTCAATCACTGACAACTACATCAACAATCCTTGGATAAAATTTTTATCCAAGGATTGTTAACATTCCTTGTGTTCAAGGATTGTTGGCATACAAGTTAATTGACCCAAAAATCTTTTATTACTAGTCGACAAGTTTAAAATACATCACATTTGTGTAGATGTCTATCCCACTAAAGATGAACTATATACTTGTTTAAATACTTAAAGTGAAAGAGAACAGAAAAGAAGAAAAAATATCTCCAGGAGACCCCCCTTTTTTCGCCAGTTTTGTTAAGCAAATTCACTGTTTGGCGTGTCTACCAAATTATTTATATGTCATATAAAAAAACGGCGATAATTTCGAATAGTTGAGATTAAAAAAGTTGCTGCTTGTATGTCAAAAATAATTTAAGAACACGTGAAGTTATTTTCGACTTGGCAGCCGCCATTACCTTTGAGGAAAAGAAAGACCACGTGGTATCTAGAAACCTAGGTGGCGCTTTCTCTTGTGAGTTACTTACCTCCACTGACGGAGTACCCGGCCTTTTCAAAAAATCATTCGGTCTGGCATTTAAATACAAAACAAGAGGGATAGCAAACCGGGTTTTCTTTTACATGGACAGTATATCTTACACATGGGTTGACCCTGAATATTTGAAATGTGCTTATAATTTTCATGAATATTCAATGTTAAACCTTCCACCAAAGTAGCCTTTTTCTGAAAGTTCAGCAACTTGGATTTTAATCAAAAATGAAAATAAAACTGTGCACACCTCTGATACAGGTACAAATGATCTGCGTTATAAAAACTTCCTGTCTTTTAAGGCGCGGATCCAAGAAATTTGAAAAGGGGGACGGGGGTTCCAATTGAGAATTGACGAGAAATTTCGAGCGAGGCGAGAAAAATTTTTGGGGTATTTTTTAGTAACATACCAAGATTTTTACATGATTGTCCAGAAAAAAGGGGGACCCCCCCCTTGGATCCGCCAATGAAAAAGGAAAATAAAAGTACTGTGCACGCCTCTGATACAGGTACAAATGATCTGCGTTATTAAAACTTCCTGTCTATTAAACTAGGAGATTTGTTCTGGGCAAATAGGACACCATATTGGTAATTATTTGACCTAAAAACGACCAAGTACAACAACTTAGGTGATTTTGGCATTATTCATCAAAACTTAAAATCAAAGTTCAATGCACATCTTTGATATATATACAGCTGATATACATAATAAAAACTTTCTGTTTTGAAATGCTCTGGACAAATGGAGTATTCTGTTGGCAGACATTTGACGTAAAAGGACTAAGTTCAACAACTGTTTTCGGGGCATAAATTATCAAAAATCAAAACCATAGTACCATGCACACCTTTGATATATGTACAATTGATCTGCAAAATAAAAACTTCCTATCTCAAATACTGTAGGAGATTTGCTCCGGACAAAGGAGGGGGGTACCCTATTGTTAAAAAATTGACGTAAAAATGACTAAGTTCAACAACTGATATTTTTGACATAAATTATCAAAAATCAAAATCAAAGTACCATGCACACCTTTGATATATAACTGATCTGTCTCAAATTCTGTAGGAGATTTGCTCCGGACAAAGGGGGTACTCTAATGTTAAAAATTTGAAGTAAAAATGACTAAAAAATCAAAATCAAAGTACCATGCACACCTTTGATATATGTACAATTGATCTGCAAAATAAAAACTTCCTATCTCAAATACTATAGGAGATTTGCTAAGGACAAATGATGTACCCATTTGGCAGCCGCCNACCCGCCCGCCGCCAGCCCTTTTCACCATTTAATAACTGGATTTTTCCAATGGAAAACCCGGTTAATAAACAGTTCCAGTTATCAACCCAACACGGTAAGTGTTGTTCATCCTGAACACAGTTCATATTTATATTACAATGTCATTGTTTAAATTAGTTTACTGTGGCACTGCACTAATTTTGTTATAATTAATATTTATTCAGGGTTTCAGTTGTGTATTTTTAGCCAACCATACGAGTGATAACCGGAAGCGAAGGGTGTTTGTACCTCCATATGATGAGAGAGTTCAAATCCAGGAAAAGATAACAACACTTTTTGAAAGAGGCTATATATGAAATAACCAAGGACGCATCTTAAATAACTAATACACCCCAAAAACACACACACACAAAGACACAACAACAGAAAACTTCTTCTTCTTCTTGGGGTTTCCACCAAAACTTCAGGTTGATATGATTTTTTGCGCATGCGTGATAAGATTAATAAGTATTTATTTACAAGCCAAAATAAATAATAATAACAGATGTGCTATATTTACAGAAGTCACGATTAATATCAGAAAAATGTGTTTGAATATTTAGGATTGGACAGAGAACAATCGGAGTTAGCTGGTCTCTGAAACTGTCAACGGTAGACTGTTCCATTGTACTATGGTATGAGGAAATATTATAATTTGTATGTATCTTTTAAATAACCATCAAAATAAAAACAGTGATGACATACTATTGAAAATACCATCAGATCATTTCAATCTTGTGAATGTGATTACCCTCAGAAGAGACAATACCAAGCAATTTCAATTGTTACAAGCACTAAAATCTAAAACACCAAACCAAGTGCAAGCATATATATTTTTACTACTTTTTGCAAATGCTTTCGACACTTAAACCAACCCAGGCCCAAGAACACCCAGGTGGCCTTGCGGAACATGTAAAAAGTCAGTGACATGGAAGCACAAAGCACTTTGTTGTGATAGTTGTGATCTGTGGTTCCACATCGACTGTCAAGGCATGTGATCCCAAATCTATAGCTGTATGAATGTCAGTAACATCAGCTGGGAATGCATTCAATGTGGAATGCCAAATTTTTCCACAAGTTTATTTAATAATACATCAATAGAGACATCAAATTCATTTATCGTACATAGTGATAATTCTGTGCTGGGAAGCCCAGGTGCTCCCAAAGCAACATCATCACCTATACCTAAAACAAAAAAGCCAGTTAACAAAAAACAACATATCGCTAATAAACATCGAAAACCTATCCGAGTACTAAACATCAATTTTCAATCTATCAAAAACAAAAAGCAAGAGCTATCACAAATCATTGACTCTGCAAAACCAGACATCATAATAGGTACAGAGACCTGGCTTGACAAAAACATAGCATCATACGAATATCTCCATACAAATCAATATAACATATATAGATGTGATAGACCACCATGCAAAACAATCAAAGCTATGGAGGAGTCCTCCTTGCTATAACTAAAGAATTTATAAGCACAGAGATAATAGAATTAAAAACAGATTGCGAAATTATTTGGGCACAAATTAACGTGGCTTTTGCAAAAAATCTTATTGTAGGATCATACTACAGACCACCTTCAGACAAAGGTACATCTTTAAAAGAACTAGAAATATCACTTAATAGAATAGCACAAAACTCCAAATCTAACATCATCTTAGGAGGGGACTTTAATTTAGGACACATAGACTGGTCTGTTCCACAAATCCAACCAGGCAAACCAGATCTAGAATTACACAACACCTAACTAGAAATAATATACGATCACAATCAACACCAAATAGTGCACATACCAACTAGGAAAGAACGCACTCTTGACTTAGTACTAGTTAATAATCCATCAAATATAAATAGAGTTAGTACAATGCCACCAATAGGCCTCAGTGACCACGACATTGTCTATGTGGAATCTGATATCTGGTTAGGCCATTGTTTTTTTTAATTTTTAGTTTTACGAAATTTTTCTCAAATGTGTATGGGTAGGAGGAAGGAAAAACATAAAAAATAGAATTCCAGAAAAATTGAGGTCGGGCAAAAAAAAAACTGTAATTTGGATTTAAACAATAGGAATTTTATTAAAAATAGGCCAAATATTTGTAGGGTAGGAAAAAAATAAATTCAAAAAGCTAATTTTTTTTCAATTTCGGGGCAAAATTTTTAGGGTAGGAGGGTTCGTAAAACAAAAAATAAAAAAACAACGGCCTAATACAATTATAGGGTGAGAGAAAAACCACGAAAAATATTTAAGTACAAAGATGCACATTGGAAGAACATAAGATCTGACCTTGAAACTACACTGACAAAACTTAGTGATTCAACCAAAATAAAAATGTAGATGACCTATGGTCCATATTCAAAAATGACCTCATCAAGTCAACAGAAAAGAACATTCCATCCAAACTACTAACATATAAACAGAGACTACCATGGATACATAACAGCTTACGAAAATTGATCAACAAAAAGAACAAACTATACTCCAATTCCCCGTGGTAGAGATGTATGCTCTTTATTTTTCTTAGATATGGTGTACTTGTACATGAGATAATATCTCATGTGTACACTTTGTTCAATAACTATTCTCTAAATTTATGTAAATTCTAAAACCAAGGATTAACTCTCTCCATCGTAGTTTTGACCTTAGCTATATTTGATATTATTGGTTATTCGGATTTAGTTTGGTTTTATGCATTTTGAACATGTTTTGAAATTATGGATTTCCTTTGTTTGGGTTCTAGTGCTGCTGATGAGGAATAAATTTCCGAAATGGCCATACAGCTCATTAAAATTATTGCAGTTGGAGTGAACATATGTGTTATGGTCTCATGTTCATTTACTCCATATCCTTTCGTAAAATACAAAATGAAAAAAGACAGAAGTCTCACAAACAAATACAAGAACTTAAAGAAACAAGTCCAAAAAGAACAAAGATCAGCATACTGGACATATATAGAAAAAAACCTGTAAATGATCCAGATCAAAGCTTCAGCAACCAGTCAAAACCTAAAAATAAAATCCATCCGAACAGATAATACTGGCGTTTCACCCTTAAAAGAAGCAGGACAACCTATTGCTGACACAAAACAAAAATCTGATATTCTAAATAGACAGTTTCAATCAGTCTTTACTACAGAACCTTCAAATAACATTCCTGACAAAGGTCCTAGTCCACACCCTGAAATAACACCCTTAACAATAACACAACCAGGCATATAGAAACTCTTACAAAACATCAACCCACAAAAAGCTTGCGGCCCAGACAATATCAGTGGCAGAATAGTTAAAGAACTCCATAAGCAGACAGCACCAATTCTCACATTAATATTTCAGAAATCACTTGAAACAGGCATTACACCTCAAGACTGGAAACACGCTAACGTCGCACCTGTTAGAAGTATAAACCAGAAAACTATAGGCCTATATCTTTAACCTGCATCTGTTGTAAACTCTTAGAACTCATCATCACAAAACACATCATGAACCACCTGGAACAAAACAACATATTATATGATTTACAGCATGGATTTCGTCAGTCTAGATCATGTGTAACACAACTTCTATCATTCATACAGGATCTTTCACCATCCAGTAACACAAATACTCAAACAGACTTAATAATAATGGACTTTGCCAAAGCTTTTGACAAAGTTCCACACTGCAGACTACTATACAAACTTCAGTACTATGGCATTAAAAATGAGACACTTAATTGGATCGCAGCCTTTTTATCAGACCGAACCCAAACAGTTGTCCTGGATGGAGAGACATCAGACATTGGAATGGTAACCTCGGGAGTCCCCCAAGACACAGTTCTGGGTCCCGTATTATTCTTGGTTTATATAAATGATTTACCAGAGTATTTACAAGACAGTAAACTCAGACTGTTTGCCGATGACAGCATCATCTATAAGACCATAAAATCTCAGAGCGACTGTAAACTCCTCCAGTCTGACTTAGATGCTGCTGCCAGGTGGGAAGGTGACTGGCTGATGTCTTTCCATCCAGATAAATGTACAGTACTCACAGTCTCTCCTACGAAAAAAACTTTCACACATGACTACATTCTCCACAAAGACAAACTTGAACTTGTCTCATCTGCAAAATATCTGGGAATCACTTTACAGTCAAATTTAAAATGGTCAAAACACACAGACAACATCATCTCAAATGGTAACAGGTCTCTAGGATTCTTGAAAAGAAACCTACATACATCCAATCAGAACATTAAGAGCCAAGCATACCTAGCACTAGTTCGTCCCAAATTGGAATCTGCATGTTCAGTCTGGGACCCTCACACTGTTGAAATCAACAATAAAATTGAGATGGTCCAACGGCGAGCTGCCAGGTATGTCTGTAACCGCTATCACAACACCAGTAGCGTTACAGATATGTTAACATCACTAAATTGGCCAACACTTCAAGAACGACGCATACGAAGCAGACTCATTATTTTCTACACTTGTAGCTATACCGCATACCATCTTAATACCTTTTGACCAAAGAACTCGCAAACTACATAACCATACTTTTAGACACATATACACATCCAAAGACACTTACAAATATTCATTTTTTCCATTTACAATAACGCAGTGGAACTTGCTTCCTCCTCACATTGTCGCATCCACTACAGTTGAAACCTTCAGAGAACAGCTCACTCCGACTGTTCTCCACACTCTCATGTAACTCACACAAAAGCATTGTACATTATTTTAATCACTTGTAAATTTATTGTTTTTCTTGCACTTTATTACTTGTATCTTTGTAAATTATATTAACACATTTTTTCTACCACGCATGCGCACAGTATATAATCTTCGACTAAATGAAGGAATACTGTATAACCAAAGAAGAAGAAGTTTGCACATGATGTGGCTGAAGGTTTGATTGTGAGATTGTCTTATTCTTCTGTCTGCGAGAATGAGAGGATCTGATGGAATAGCATAAGACAATTGACAATTTTGTAGAAAATGACTAGTCTGGTATTTAGACGGCGCTCAGCTAATGTAGGCCACTGAAGAGTGTCAATCATGCTTGTTACACTGCTTGTATTATGGTACTTGTTACATACATAGCGAGCTGCACGTCTCTGAACCATTTCTATTTGCGGTTTGAGTCTTCAGTGTGAGGATCCCAGACCGGCTACAACTGTATTCGAGCTTAGGTCTTACTAGTGCTGTTGTATGCTCTGGATTTTATGTCGGTGTTTGAAATTCTAAGGTTTCGTTTAAGGAATCCTANAAAAATCAAAATCAAAGTACCATGCACACCTTTGATATATGTACAATTGATCTGCAAAATAAAAACTTCCTATCTCAAATACTATAGGAGATTTGCTAAGGACAAATGATGTACCCATTTGGCAGCCGCCAACCCGCCCGCCGCCAGCCCTTTTCACCATTTAATAACTGGATTTTTCCAATGGAAAACCCGGTTAATAAACAGTTCCAGTTATCAACCCAACACGGTAAGTGTTGTTCATCCTGAACACAGTTCATATTTATATTACAATGTCATTGTTTAAATTAGTTTACTGTGGCACTGCACTAATTTTGTTATAATTAATATTTATTCAGGGTTTCAGTTGTGTATTTTTAGCCAACCATACGAGTGATAACCGGAAGCGAAGGGTGTTTGTACCTCCATATGATGAGAGAGTTCAAATCCAGGAAAAGATAACAACACTTTTTGAAAGAGGCTATATATGAAATAACCAAGGACGCATCTTAAATAACTAATACAACCCCAAAAACACACACACACAAAGACACAACAACAGAAAACTTCTTCTTCTTCTTGGGGTTTCCACCAAAACTTCAGGTTGATGTGATTTTTTGTGCATGCGTGATAAGATTAATAAGTATTTATTTACAAGCCAAAATAAATAATAATAACAGATGTGCTATATTTACAGAAGTCACGATTAATATCAGAAAAATGTGTTTGAATATTTAGGATTGGACAGAGAACAGTCGGAGTTAGCTGGTCTCTGAAACTGTCAACTGTTGATGTTTGGTGGTAGACTGTTCCATTGTACTATGGTATGAGGAAATATTATAATTTGTATGTATCTTTTAAATAACCATCAAAATACTTTTTGCAAATGCTTTCGACACTTAAACCAACCCAGGCCCAAGAACACCCAGGTGGCCTTGCGGAACATGTAAAAAGTCAGTGACATGGAAGCACAAAGCACTTTGTTGTGATAGTTGTGATCTGTGGTTCCACCTCGACTGTCAAGGCATGTCATCCCAAATCTATAGCTGTTTGAATGTCAGTAACATCAGCTGGGAATGCATTCAATGTGGAATGCCAAATTTTTCCACAAGTTTATTTAATAATACATCAATAGAGACATCAAATTCATTTAGCGTACTTAGTGATAATTCTGTGCTGGGAAGCCCAGGTGCTCCCAAAGCAGCATCATCACCTATACCTAAAACAAAAAAGCCAGTTAACAAAAAACAACATATCGCTAATAAACATCGAAAACCTATCCGAGTACTAAACATCAATTTTCAATCTATCAAAAACAAAAAGCAAGAGCTATCACAAATCATTGACTCTGCAAAACCAGACATCATAATAGGTACAGAGACCTGGCTTGACAAAAACATAGCATCATACGAATATCTCCATACAAATCAATATAACATATATAGATGTGATAGACCACCATGCAAAACAATCAAAGCTATGGAGGAGTCCTCCTTGCTATAACTAAAGAATTTATAAGCACAGAGATAATAGAATTAAAAACAGATTGCGAAATTATTTGGGCACAAATTAACATGGCTTGTGCAAAAAAATCTTATTGTAGGATCATACTACAGACCACCTTCAGACAAAGGTACATCTTTAAAAGAACTAGAAATATCACTTAACAGAATAGCACAAAAATCCAAATCTAACATCATCTTAGGAGGGGACTTTAATTTAGGACACATAGACTGGTCTGTTCCACAAATCCAACCAGGCAAACCAGATCTAGAATTACACAACACCTAACTAGAAATAATATACGACACCAAATAGTGCACATACCAACTAGGAAAGAACGCACTCTTGACTTAGTACTAGTTAATAATCCATCAAATATAAATAGAGTTAGTACAATGCCACCAATAGGCCTCAGTGACCACGACATTGTCTATGTGGAATCTGATATCTGGTTAGGCCATTGTTTTTTAATTTTTAGTTTTACGAAATTTTTCTCAAATGTGTATGGGTAGGAGGAAGGAAAAACATAAAAAATAGAATTCCAGAAAAATTGAGGTCGGGCAAAAAAAAAACTGTAATTTGGATTTAAACAATAGGAATTTTATTGAAAATAGGCCAAATATTTGTAGGGTAGGAAAAAAAATAAAATTCAAAAAGCAAATTTTTTTTTCAATTTCGGGGCAAAATTTTTAGGGTAGGAGGGTTCGTAAAACAAAAAAATAAAAAAAAAACAACGGCCTAATACACAGGGTGAGAGAAAAACCAAAAAAAAAATATTCAAGTACAAAGATGCAAATTGGGAGAACATAAGATCTGACCTTGAAAAAACACTGACAAAACTTAGTGATATCAACCAAAAAATAAATGTAGATGACCTATGGTCCATATTCAAAAATGACCTCATCAAGTCAACAGAAAAGAACATTCTATCCAAACTACTAACATATAAACAGAGACTACCATGGATACATAACAGCTTACGAAAATTGATCAACAAAAAGAACAAACTATACTACAAAATGAAAAAAGACAGAAGTCTCACAAACAAATACAAGAACTTAAAGAAACAAGTCCAAAAAGAACAAAGATCAGCATACTGGACATATATAGAAAAAAATGATACTAGACATACCTATAAATGATCCAGATCAAAGCTTCAGCAACCAGTCAAAACCTAAAATTAAAATCCATCCGAACAGATAATACTGGCGTTTCACCCTTAAAAGAAGCAGGACAACTTATTGCTGACACAAAACAAAAATCTGATATTCTAAATAGACAGTTTCAATCAGTCTTTACTACAGAACCTTCAAATAACATTCCTGACAAAGGTCCTAGTCCACACCCTGAAATAACACCCTTAACAATAACACAACCAGGCATATATAGAAACTCTTACAAAACATCAACCCACACAAAGCTTGCGGCCCAGACAATATCAGTGGCAGAATACTTAAAGAACTCCATAAGCAGACAGCACCAATTCTCACATTAATATTTCAGAAATCACTTGAAACAGGCATTACACCTCAAGACTGGAAACACGCTAACGTCGCACCTGTTAGAAGTATAAACCAGAAAACTATAGGCCTATATCTTTAACCTGCATCTGTTGTAAACTCTTAGAACACATCATCACAAAACACATCATGAACCACCTGGAACAAAACAACATATTATATGATTTACAGCATGGATTTCGTCAGTCTAGATCATGTGAAACACAACTTCTATCATTTAAACAGGACCTTTCATCATCCAGTAACACAAATACTCAAACAGACTTAATAATAATGGACTTTGCCAAAGCTTTTTACAAAGTTCCACACTGCACGCATGCGCACAGGATAATCTTCGACTAAATGAAGGAATACTGTATAACCAAAGAAGAAGAAGTTTGCACATGATGTGGCTGAAGGTTTGGTTGTGAGATTGTCTTATTCTTCTGTCTGCGAGAATGAGAGGATCTGATGGAATAGCATAAGACAATTGACAATTTTGTAGAAAATGACTAGTCTGGTTTTTAGACGGCGCTCAGCTAATGTAGGTCACTGAAGAGTGTCAATCATGCTTGTTACACTGCTTGTATTATGGTACTTGTTACATACATAGCGAGCTGCACGTCTCTGAACCATTTCTATTTGCGGTTTTGAGTCTTCAGTGTGAGGATCCCAGACCGGCTACAACTGTATTCGAGCTTAGGTCTTACTAGTGCTGTTGTATGCTCTGGATTTTATGTCGGTGTTTGAAATTCTAAGGTTTCGTTTAAGGAATCCTAGAGTTTTATTTCCGTTTGAAATGATGTTGTTATAATGATTTTTCTATTTAAGATTGAATTGTAGAGTTATGCCTAGGTATTTTGCAGATGTTACAGATTCAAGTGTTTGATTTTGGAGAATGTAGTCATAGTTGAATGTGTGCCTTTTTTGAGAAATTGTAAATTTTGTACATTTATCGGGGTGGAAAGCCATAAGCTAATCAGTTTCCCACCGCACCGTGCTGCTGCATTTAAGTCTTGTTGAAGTTTGAAACAGTCTTCCTGTTTTTTTATTTCTTCATACATGATGCTGTCATCTGCAAATAATCTAAGTTTACTGTGTTGAAGATATCATGGGAAATCATTAATGTAAATTAGAAATAATAATGTCCCAAGGACTGTGCCCTGGGGTACGCCTGATGTTACTGCAACTGAGGATGATGTGATGCCATTTATTACAACTGTTTGAGTTCTGTCTGATAGAAATGCTTTTATCCAATTTAGTGTGTTGTGCTTTACTCCATAGAAATTCAATTTGTAGAGAAGTCGGCGGTGTGGTACTTTGTCGAATGCCTTGGCAATATCCGTAATGATAAGATCAATTTGAGTGTTACTGTTGTTGTTTTTTTGAAAGTTCTTGAATAAAGTCAATAAGTTGAGATTCACTGGGCATGAGCGTTGTCTTCTGAAACCATGTTGTAAGTGGTATAAGATGTTATTTTTATCAAGATGTGACATTAGGTTAGGGACCGACCATTTAACTTGAAAAGGGGGAGGGGCTATGCTTTTTTTCTAGAAAAAAATATTTTGGAGCTGATTTTATGAGAACAAAATATTTTGACTGCCCAAATGATGAAAAATAAATTCTGAAGGAGGCTTTCTGCCTCAAAAAAATAATTGATTTCACTATTTTCTTTTTAATCAATCTTCCTTTATTTTCTATCGTTATTTTCACATCCTTTTCTATACACTATAAGTCTTAATTACTTAATTCCAACTTATTTCCAATATGCTTAGCATTGCCCAGTAATAATTCATTAATTATTGTTCAAAATTATTTATCAGTCAAATGTATAAATACCAGAATAAGTTTTTCTGTGAAATTCAATGACAATGTATTTATTTATATATATATTTGATATTGTTGTCTATTTCTTGATTATACATATCGGGAAACAGATTAATATAAGTCTAACGACTTGTTTCTAAATCCCATTATAATGGATTCAAGTTTATTTTTGTAAATTGTATATGTGGTGTTATATGTTTGAATTTATTAATAAAATATGTTTACACCAATGTTAATTTTGAACAAAGAAAATATTCTGTTGATACACGTGAAAAATTTTCTGTCCAGAAAAAACCCACAACCCCCCTTTTCAGGTTAAATGGTCGGTCCCTTACTTGAAATGATGTGCTCCATTAGCTTACAACAGATACATGTGAGTGATATTGGACGATAATTTTCAGGTTTGTATGTTTCTCCTTTTTTATTGCAAAGGTCAACAAGTGGCAAAACTTTCAATGAATCGAAGTTAAGAGTTACAACCGATGCCTACATTCTATTACCTTAAAAAGACTACACAGTGTATACATATCAAACGAAAATAGTTACAGTTGTAAACAGTGTGTATTTTTTAATGTAAGCTTTGGATGTGAACTTTGACTTCTGCTCAGTAAACTTTTGCCACTTGGTTGACCGTAGCAATAAATACAGGTGCTACGTTTCCAGTCTACCGGTGTTACTCCAGTGGCAAGTGATTTGGTGAATATAGGAACCAGTGCGCCTGAAATGTCTGTCTTACGGTTCAATCTGTAGGCTGTAGAACGTTTTTCGTAGAAAATCCACTTCAAAAGAGTATGCCAGATAAGTTTTTCATGTTTTATTGTTTAAAAAGAAATATTTCGTGTACGAAAAGGGGGTTTATTATTCATCTAATAAACTGTCAAATGTGTTTTTATCCTTAATTGTGAATAAGTTATCCCGTGAGAGCTGATTTCTTTTAATTAATGCCAATACATTGCGTTACAAAATATGTAGTGAGATTACAATGTACATATTATTAAATATTTAAAAGATAACGGCAAGACATTTAAATAACTGCAGACGCTTTGAAATTGACGAATTATGTCAGGAAATTAATTATATCTATGTCCGTAAATGATAACACATCAAAGGGAATTTAAATGACATGACACCCCTTTTGGTAA
>MJUU01023926.1:0-29219 GCA_002080025.1 Modiolus philippinarum
CTTCTGCATGTCAATAAACTGATGTTCTATTGCAGAATCTTTGGACTGTATGAAAACAGACTTGTCCTGAAAGAGTTTCACTAAAGGCAGCCCAATAAAAAATGTGTCAGTATCTGGACTATATATTACTATTCTCTAAGACTGTGTTGTCAGAGCATGGAACCAAACTCGTGTATCACCTTCCTCATGATTACATTCAAGTAATGGTACCTCAACAAATCCAGCAACAATATGTGAACCAAGAGCTTTATCCTTATTCATATCATCAAAGCCACCAGAAGTCACAAAAAAACACTCTTGTTTGGCAAACTTTTCAAGTGCCAGATGTAGAAATCGGTAGGACAAAAAGTTGACCAATCTTCTCTTCTGTTCCCGAACTGACAAGAAATTTCTCCAACAACTTGGTAGCAAAGTGTCTGCGGTAATGGAGTCAAAAATAACTGAGTGTTGTGAGTCACCATCTCGTCTTGACCGTTCAATGTCTTTTGGACTTGGACCATGTCTGTTTGGGTCATCAAATACTACATGAATTTCTGAGGCATTAAACTGGAAGTATGATCTTAAAACCCACCTTGTAAACAAGAACTCGGCATAGTCACCAAAAGTTCTTTGATTTGACACCGGAATTGAGTTTATAAGAAACATACCCTCCAGTATAACAGTGGTGTACTGGTTTGGTAGTGCATTCGGTATGCTTGAAATAAATGCATCTGGATAAATAGCCTTAAGTGCGTTCAATGCATGTGATTTAGTTCCTTTTAGTGGTAAACCAGATGCATCTGAAATTGCCCTAGGGAGCGAAGCAAGCTGCCCCAAGTCTGAGACAGGTTTCTGTGTCAATTTTGAAAAGGCAATTTGTTTGCGCAAACATGATATGATTGTTTGATTGTCTTTAATCTCTTTTTTTTTGCCTTGGAACAGTAACTTTTGAGGATGAAAAAGTTTTCAAATTCATCCTTTTTCTTCCTGTGGTGACTGTCAAATTATCTGATTGGATCAGAATGCATTTGATATAGTTTTGCATTTCTGTCAAACCATATTTTCGATAATTTAACAGACTGTCAGACTGCTCTTTTGTTGCAGCAATTTTAGTAAAAATATGTTGCAGCATGGTATCTGGATTTTCTTTGAACAGCAGAGATGTTTTCAGCTGATCTATGTAATGACAAATAGTTATTTCTTCTGCCTTTACATATGGCTTGGTGACCTCTCTGTGATTTTGTTCAGTTTTCCCCATGCACAACTGAGATTTTATATTGAATAAAGTTTCAGCTCTGTATGGTAAACAGTAAGTCAGTTCTGTAAGTGCAGATGGACTAAATGAATGAATAGCTTGCTTAGTTTTCAAGTTAATTTCCATTTCATGAGCCTCATCTAGCGCAACAGAATAAAAGTTGTCACCAGAAATACTGACAGAAAAACAACCAGATCTGAAATATTCTAATACTGGTTGAGGAAATGTCATTAAATCTGCCAGGTGGTATGGAATCATGCGTAAATAATTATGCCTATCAAACGCATGAAACAGACATGCTAGTTTTTTCAAAGACACTTTTCGGAGCTCCCAGTTTCTACTTCTGATACCTATGTATAAGCCAAGATATGCTAAAAAATCAGTGTGTACAAATGTGTCCCAGAATTTGAAAGTCTCACTCGCAGCACAATTTTGTTCACGCCATAGTTGAAAATTTCCTTGTACAGAGCTTGTTAGACTTTCAAATGATTGCTTTTGATCAAAAATGTTGCTCCAAGTTGCAACATTAGCCCTTTGATCATCTGATTCCTGACTCTCATCTAAATTTTTTTTCAATATTTCATCTAGCTTATTTTTAATATCAGATATTTCTGTACTAGAAATAAACTGTTCAACTTGATATCTAAAAATAGCTTCCCAAACATGCATGAAAAACCTGTGAGTCATGCTAAACTTTGTACACTCAATGAGGACTTTAAGAGTTGCACCATGATGGTATTTAAGTGCAACTTCTTTAAGACCTGCATCAAAGTAAATTTTCACAAAAACAGGCAAAATGTTTTTTAAGATGTGCCAGTCACCAGGATATGGCAGTACCCAATCAAACACAGAGCCATATTCAGACTTTATCTTAATAAGATGGTCATAAGATTTTCCATCACCAACTACAACTAAATGTCTAAGCTGCTTGTCTATCTGAAATTTTTCATGCAAAATACCCAATGTTGTTAAGACAGTTTCTTTACTATCTGCTGGGTCATCCAAAACAGCAATAGCATGAAAATCTGACTTCTCAGTCTGGGTATCACCATGTGACAAGTATGTCTTAAGTCCAGGAAGAAATATATCCTTTTCATGCATATGGTTTTTCAATAATGTGTAAGATGTTAAACAGCTGTGTAACCTTTCCCATGCAAATATTTCAGATGCAGATTCAAGAAATGCCTGGATAATTTGTTAATTCTCACACCAGAAATATTTTCAAAACAACCCTTTGGCTGTTTTAAACTTCCTATAATTTCTGCAGGAATGTTTCTTGCAGCCTTACAAATAACTGTTCCAACTTCAAACTGCCCTGGCATAACATTTTCTACATCTATTATTTCAGACACCTGTAATTTTTCACTAGGTTTTGAAATAACAGCTTGAATGGTTGTACCATGGAAACCAGACCTGTCTTTGCCATGACCAACTAAAGCATAGCTCTGATTTTTATCAAGATTATCAAAAGATGCTATGGCAAAACTGTCTGGTGTAACTGTACTATCCCTGTGTAAGCTTATACTTCTCTGAGTGATGAAACGTTTCAGAGTGTCTTTGGATGTACATGCACCTAACCGTGAATTTATAGTTAAAAGTTCTGTAGAAGAACTTCCATACTTGTCAAAAATATCAGCACTCAGTAAATGCAATGGCTGAACACAATGAGAGCTGTAAGAATTGAAGAGACAGCTAGCTATATAAAGTCTTGGAAAAAAGCCTACAATTCTCAGGTGTGCATGAAATTGCATTTACACCAGTGTAATGATTATCCCAACTAAATATATTTTTATTCATTTGCAAATCCTCATCTTCGGTTGATGTTAACTTGTAAATGAAATTCCAAAGAGAGGGATTTATTTTTTTAATTTCATTATGCAAATCAAAACAATGTATATCTGGAAGCTGAGACCTAATTGCATCCTTTACGTACAGTTTTAAATGCTTTTTCAAAATGGTCGCAGCACTATCTAAACATTGTATTTGTTTGAATGAAGAATCTTGAACTGCAATAACAGTACTGACTTTTTCTTTCAATGTTGAGTTACATTGTTTCAGTAAATTTACTTCACTTTGTCTGTTTGAAATAATGGAGTGCAGACAATGAAGTAAATCTGTACCGTGTCTGTACACCATTCTCCCTTTCTTTTTGCCAGGAGGAACATAATCAAGAAGTCCTGACCCTAATCTTGATTTCAACATTCTGAAAAGCCAGTTAGGGTTGTGTTGAAATTTTGTCAGAATGTCACCTTCGAGTATTAAACCCATATATTGCACAGATTCATCCATGGTTGACCTATACAGAGCATACAAATCAGGAAGAAGAAGAGGATTGTACAGTAAAAACTGTTCGACAACATGATGAAGAACTACATTAAAGCAATATATGTCCAAGTTATCTACAGTACATTCAGTGTCAACATACTGCGACAAACAGTCCTTCAAATATGTATCCGTCTTAGTATTTAAAAGACAACCTTCCTCTGATCGAATAAACCTGCTAAACCCGTGGTAACAAGACACACACAGTGCACCACAACCTCCTATAACCTCTCTATTAGTATCTAACTGAAGCTCTGTTTTTAAATATAGAAGGAAAACATCAACCTTACTGGGAACAATCTTAATAGATTTTTTTTCATGTTTTCCTCCAGTATCCAATGTTTTATCACAAACAAAGCAACAGTCTGACTGAGACATAAATGCCTTATACTGATCACAATGAATCCGACATAGTTCAATAGATACATCATTTTGTATATCAGCTATTTCAAATGTGCTACTGAAGCATGACATAAGCCTTTGCTTGTTTACTGATATACATTCACTAGATTCTAACAAGCACGCCCCTGTTGATGACAAAAAACAGAGAGTTGAACTGTTTTCACAGAGAGTTGAACTGTTTTCACCTGCACTGATATGTGGTGCAATTACTTCAACCTTTATAGCAGGGGACACCTCATCATCGACAACAGACCTGCCCGACATTTCACGCATTAATTTTGCCTCACACTTTCGACAAATACAGTCATGGTCTTCAAACTTGTAGGACTCCTTCACAAACTGATAAAATGAAAGGCAACTATCCTTTTTTTGAACCAGGTGGGTGTACCTCTCAGCAGAGTGAGATGATTTGCAAGAAATGCAAGGTCCAGGAGGTCTACCTGGATGAATGACTGTGTATTTTTTAATATTGGCATATCTTTACTGATGCTATGTTAAATAAAATGCTGTGGAAAATATACTAATATGTAATAAATACAATATCACACTAAATGAATAATTAAAAAAATCAGAAATACAACATAAATTCTAGAATGAACAACAAAGAATGCGGTGAAATGCGACTTGTCAGTTCACAAAAATTATTACTGGCAAAATGTGAAATATGGATTTTGACCTCTTAAAACATCTGTGGGTGATCTTAAAATGGCAATAAAAGGGTGAAGAATTATTTATCACTGTAAACTGTATTGTCTTTAATGTTTTGTTTTGATTTTAACAGGAAAACAATGGTTAAATATGTAAATATATTGGAAAATTGACTCTTGACCTTCAATTTGTCCCACGACCTTTAGGGCAACTAGAAGGGCTTTTGACCCGTTAAATGGGCGTTTGTGTTATGAATTTACATATTTGTAATTCTTTTATGAAAACCAAGCTTAAAGCAAAGTTTTGGTAATCTTAGTTGAAGATTTAAAGGGTAAAATCAGGGAAATTTGTGCCTTCGGCGAAATTTTAACCTGCCTCTGGGGATGCCTTTGAAAACGTGAGTCGTGTGCAAAATCTAGATTTTGAAACGGTTCCAAAATTCTAAGCACTATTCTTCGTTGCTCAGAGAATATAAAAATACCAGTCTAAATGAATATTCATTAGGGGAAAAAAATTGTGTCACTTCCTCCCGACCGCAAAAAATGTAAACAAGAGTCGCTCTCCGACATTTTCTTTTTTGTAAGCGTCATTTTATTTATCAATTTAACGATAGTTACTGTCAAATTCGAAGATCAAAATGTGTCAGTCGTGTTCTAAATGAACCAAAGTTTATGTGAATAACAAACACTTGTGTAGTTCCATTTATTTTTAATGAATAAAACAAGCAAACACGAAGGGTAGTCAAAATGAAATTTTCTGAAAATTATATAGCGCCACCTGGTGGCGACGTCTCAGAAAATTATCTCCACTTGGTTTTCTGTAATCTAAACCGCCCATTTTGCTGTCAAATCCAGGAAATGCTTTTCGGCTGTTAAGCAAATTAATGAGGAATTGTATTTTTATAAATTTACATAGAAGAGTTATCTTCTATCAGTGAAATTTGAAGGTTTTGCCAATAAAACTGTACAAAAGACATGATTAAATTAGGATCATTTTGTCAATACAGTTCCTACTGATAAGTGACAATTAAATTTTAACATTTAAGATAAGTTTTTAAATAGTTGATCGCAAGTCATCGTTGACTACACCTGGTTAATTTCATTAATTGAAACATTTTATTGCTGAAGATGACATGAAATGAGTATTAATTACTCCTATATAATTCCAATTGCTAATGCAACGTCCAATTTCATTGGTCAACGTCATGAACAACAAAAAAGTTATTTCTCGATAAACTTTTCTTGCCCATTAATACATTACGACGTTAAATAGTGCAGTATATGGTAACGTAAAAATCAGTGAAAACATTGTTTAAAGTTCGAAGGATTGGAATTATAAGAAATAAAAGTAATTTTGGAGGAGTTTATGGATGTGTAAACGCGGCCTTTCACTCACAAACTCTACATAAAGTCCTTCGGACTTTATTTAGTTTGTGAGTGAGTCGGCCGCGTTTACACATCCATAAACAATCCTTCGAACTTTAAACAATGTTTTCACTGATTTTTACGTTACCATATACTGCACTATTTAACGTCGTAATGTATTAATGGGCAAGAAAAGTTTATCGAGAAATAACTTTTTTGTTGTTCATGACGTTGACCAATGAAATTGGACGTTGCATTAGCAATTGGAATTATATAGGAGTAATTAATACTCATTTCATGTCATGTACGTTTATTCCTATAATAAATCAGATACAGTGGGTCTGTTATCATATTCTTGGGACATACGTCCGTCGAATATGATAAGGGTCCCACTATATCTATTACATATATTTCCCGCGCCACAATTGAATTAAAATATTAGAAACGTATATATTAATCTGTCCTAAAAATAGATCAGTATGTTAATAGCTATTTAATATGTGTAAAATCATACTAATAAATCGGTCGGACTGTAAAGTCCATTGATTAGTCTACTTATAATTAGTGCAAGTGTATATATAACACATTAACAATGAAAGGATATGGAGTAAATGCACATAAAACAAAGTCTCTACTTACACATTATTTCACCAAGCAATGTTATTCTTCATCTTGAAGTTACAATGAGGCCTTGAGCAATGAGCTATGCTCATACATTACAGTAAGTTCAAGACGGTACTTAGCACCGGTTTGAGTGGAATTCCTTGCTAAATGTCGAGAAACGTTACATCCATATAAAATGGCAAAATTTAAAAGTGTGATAGTGTATTCATCTGAGATAGTCTCTCAAGAACAAGTACAACATAGCTGAAATGGATTTTAGTTTTGGCTTCTGATCATTAGCTGACCCGCCAGTAATATAGTAATATATATTTAATTATCTAAACAAGATATGTTAAATTCAATTCATGAATTAAAGATGAATAGAAAAAAATACTGACGTTAATGTAAAGTTGGTTTATGCAAATGCCCATTTCGACAACTGTTGTCTAAACATTTGGAAGTGCACCAAAAAAGTATGTGTAATATCTGATAGAGAATTTAAAAAAAAAATTAAAAAAAAAAATAAAGAAAAAAAAAATTAAAAAAAAAATTATTAATTAACTCTTGTGTATTTGACCTAATATGTTAAAAATGGTCACTTCAATATAGATGACAAAAGTATGCCAATATGGCCTACACCAGGCCAATGTGGATTTTTCCATATTTGACCAGTCCATCTTGATTTACCGTCTCTTGTTATGAAAACATTAAATTAATTTTACGAAAGGATATGGGGTAATTGAACATGAGACTATAACACATATATTAACTCCAACTGCAATAATTTTAATGAACTGTAAGCCGATATGTTAATTGTCGTCTGCTTCCATGCTTGACAGGACGCAAAGTCTTTTAAAATAAAGAGTAAAGAAATGCGGGCAAGCAATTGATAAAATTCATGGAAATGAAGTTAATTAATAAAGGTATCATTGTTCTATGTTTTTCTTATTGGCATAGTTATTGATTCTCGGTAAGTCACATTAGCCTTCGACTTACGCCTCACGTCAATCTGATTTACCTCGGATCTATAATTATGCCAATATGAAAAACATTACGCAATAACATTATAATATAATCGAGCGAAAATCCCAAAATGAGCTAAGGACAGAGCTATACACGAGGAAAATATTCCTTAGTTTACACAAATCTTCTAAAATTTAGATGTTGCAAGTTTTCAAATGATACAGGTTTTCGAACCAGCAACCAAGCACTAACTACTGTGTTGATGAATACCTTTGGACACTAACAGTCCACAAGCAGAGGTATCGGTCCAGTAGTAATCGCCAGCACAATAAATGTTGTTAGGAGATGAAAAGGAGACAAATGTTAGATAAAGTACACAAAGAGTGCTGGAAAATAAATTATAGGTGTGTTTTATATAGTTGCAAGTTATTACAATCTTTCACCTTGATTGTTGAATGAAAAGAAAATACAAAAATAGTAAAGACTTTAAAATTTGGTTTCAAAAATGGTAATTTAGCATGATAAATTTTGTTTCAAGTTGACCGCTACCTCCTATAGTACAAAATGTAGGAGTTAAAGGGTTTTGCTTGTAAAAGCAGGACAATTAAAATATCTTTACTAATGACAACATTGAATGTTTTCTTTTCTATTTTCTCTGTTTTCATATCTCATAGACTCAGCGCCTGGTTTTTCCCGGGTACCCTTTGGAGAAATACATTGTCAATGCTTGGTAGAAAAGTCATAATAATACGGACCGCCTGAGCTGAGAACCATTATGGCCAAACGTTGTGTAAAACGAATCGCTTCATGCGGTGGTAAGTACAATTCTAAATTTTTCGAAAAGAACAGATTCATTAGGGTAGTGTAGAATGTCTTGCCTTTGCCTACTCCCCCTTTTTCTGAGAGCAATCAAAACTCTTTTCCATAGTTGTCCAATCCAACCATATTTTTCAAAAAAAACCTTTTTTTGATGTATTGTTCTGATACCGCTAAAATACTGCTGATTGGAGTTTTAATCCCAACTAATCAAACAGTCCACAATATATTTCTAACCTCCTATATCAGTTTGCTTTTCCCTTTTTATTGTAATAAAAAAAAATGAAGATCAGCAAAATCATTAAGAGCACCACAGTCAATATTAAAATCAACGGTAATTGTAAACATCCTCATAAATACTTAATTTCATTCACGCTTTTTATTAATATACAATAGTCTATGCATTTAATACATCAGTAAGTTTCAATGATTCAGCATGGGTTCTTTTATGTATGACAAATACAAGAAGAAACAAAACGGATGATAAAAACAACGTGGCTGCAAAGGATAAAAAGAATGTGTCATAATTTCCTGTTTTATCTCTAATGAAACCTACAAAGAAAAAATGTCAATTATCTAATATGTATTGAGGAATCGCCATAAATAAAGACATTCTACTGATTTTGGAATATTTGGAAAGTGCTCATTCCTTCTTGTTTTCATATCTTGAATCATAAACATCAAATTAAAAGAATATGTGCGCAAGTTTGAAATGTTATTAAGTGTTCACATATTTATAGTCAATAAGGGTCTTCTCTAAACTAAAGAACAATTGGCGGTTCCATGGTTAGAGGATAACATAAGTAATACAAACAAATCAGTGAATTGACTTTCGAATTTTGAAAATACAAAACCGAATTGAATTCTGACATAGGAAACATAAAACTGTTGGTCTTTGTGGTTGATCGAAGAAAGATAAAATGTGTTAATTCTTCCTCGCCAAACTATGTCAAAAACAAAAATGATATTAAAACACCATAAAAGGTAGCTCATTAAAATTATTGCAGTTGGAGTTAACATATTTGTTATGGTCTCATGTTCATTTACTCCATATCCTTTCGTAAAATATTCAAAGGTAAAAAGATAGAGACAAACGTTTCTGTCAGTTAGACCTTCATCGGTGGTAGACAGGGACAAGGAGATTAAAGAACACAAATTAATTAATTTTTGTATCACTTCGTCTTCGTAGCCATAAATTGCGCAACACTTTGTTTATTATCAGTTCTAAAATCATTCTTGTAACATTAATCTATAATTGCCAAAAGTCTTCATCCACTCTTTTCTTTCTATAGATACATATAGCTCATTTCTGATGCAGTAACTTCAATTCCAATCGAATCAAACGCCTTTTGCCATTATCTACTTTCACTTTTAACTATGAAAACTTACAATCATGACGTACATCTTTTGTGTTAATATATATAAAATGAACACGGATCCGGAAATTCATTCCGGANGACATCATGTATATAAATGGGTAGTAAATTAACCCCCAATGGGCAGAATCTCTACAAGTTGCTGTAATTTATCAAGTATACGGGTCGATATCTTGTTGGGGGAACTATATGAAAGGGGGGGGGGTATTAAAAAATGCCAGCGGCAGGCCTGTACCCAATTCCACCTGAAGTGACCCCCCCTGTTCCAATCGAATCACCCGCCTTTTTCCATTATCTACTTTCACTTTTAACTATAAACACTAACAATGATGACGTACAACTTTTGTGTTAATATATATATAATATGAACACGGATCCGGAAATTCATTCCGGATATACACGACTGGGGTGCTATTCATGCGGTACCGTTTAACAGGTAATTTGTTTTGAAATGCCTGTACCAAGTAAGAACATTTGCGGGCGACAATTTTTTTCGGTCTTTTTCCAGCTGATTTCTCTTTCTGTCTCTTCGACTTTGGCTCTTGACAATTCTGTTCGGTAATTTTATTGTAACCCTCATTTAAAGAAAATTAAAAAAATGGAACAAACATAAAAGGAAGCAACAAGAATTCTACCGGTGTACAAGAACTGCAATGATTGAAATGGGTGAGAAGCATAACAAGTATGCAATAGAGGACAAAAACTTTAATTTGCAGAAACTTAATTTACAGAAAATTCGGTATTTTACTATTTGTTTTATAATATTCAAATGGACACTGCATATTGATTTCCCGTTTAGTAGGAGTTCACATTGTAAGTACTGTAGTTTTGAATGCTATGTTTTTTCATTTTTGTTACTATGTGGATTTCTCATGTCTGTGCTTTTTTTTCTACTGTCTCGTTTTTGCTGTTTTTTTTCACTTTAATTTTGGTAATATACGTGTCCTTTATAACCGCGGGTATATATTGTTTTCGTTTAAACATTACTAAATTAAAAAATAAATTTAAGACTCCAAGGAGATAACAACTTTATGCTAATTTTTTTATTGGCCTTTCAATTTAAAAATCAGATACACATGTATGTGCAATTTTTTTTTGTCCCGTACTCAAGTGGTGCCCTTGTTTCCTTGTGTTTCCGATGTTGCCTTTGTCCATTGATTGTTCGTTCTTTGACTGACGGTTTGGTTCTCACTTACTTTGAAAAGTTTTTTTAGTTCACAAGCTTGATATAACTTGCAAATACTATTACAAACTTGAATGCACCATCTTCAAAATGAAGATCTGAATAGTTAATCTTGATTATGTTTCAAGTTGTCGATGTTGACATTTTATCGAAAATGCAGTTCATTTCCTTTTTAAATCTCCACTCTGCAGTAGTGTTTGACTATTGGTGTCTGAAATTGCAAATTGTCTTTCAAATGCATATGTCGTTTTTTCTATTAAAATGATATTGAATAAGATGTAAATGGAACATGAAGTGAACGACTTTGTATATCGCAGAGACACCTGTAAAAAGGGTATTTATTTACATAAAAATAGTTAACAAAACATCAATTACCTGATATCGGTCCTGCAGCTATATTTGCTATTCCAGATAATGTTTGTGAAATTCCGAGACCAACAGAATAATGGTTTGCTTCTACAAGTTTTGTAATTGATGCAACTAAAGATGTCTTCATACCAGCTAATCCAATACCATAAAGGCATGCTACAATTAAATTAAATGTGAATGTCTTTCCGGCAATAGTAAAAAGTGCTAAGGATAGACCTGCAATGAACGAACTGGCGACTGGAAACGACAAAGTACTCACATAGGGCAACTGTTTCAGGAATCCAGGTATAAGGCGACCAAAAGTGCTAACCATTGTCAAATAAAAGAAAATATTTACACTTTCTGATCTTATAAGGCCTTTTCTTTCAAAATAATCGACGAAAAAGATCAATGGAGTATTTACAGTTGCAGAACACAAAGTTTGAGAAAAACAAAATAAAATAAAATTATAGTTCTTACAGATACTCCACAATAGTTGAGAAATGTTGCTGTTGTTATTAAGTTTCATATCAGCTCCTTCTGCTTCCTTAACAGAAAATTTGGGCAAGTTTCTAGGAGATTTACCGATTGCCTCCGTTTTAATGTCACAGTTTTCTTTTTGAACCTTTGCCTCAGTTTTTTTCTTACTTTCATTCTTGATTTGAGTAGCTGGAGGTTTGAGTAAACAACCCATAACTGTCATATTTAACATCATACCACTTAGTATCAGCATAGATCCTCTCCAACCGTATTGATTTATGAGGTTTTCTGATAGTATAGTCAAAACTGAAGTTCCACTTCCACCTCCAAAAACGGTGAACGATAGTGCCATCACTTTCCTCTTGCCAATAAAATTCATACCAACGGACGTAAGAGCAGAATTAAATCCTAATGAGCATGCCATTCCTGCAAAAGTAAACATCTAACTAGTACTGATAATGTTGCTTTTTACCATATCCATGTGGTTGCTCTGGATTAAACTATCAGATTAAGTATTAAGCAGGATTCATACAAAACTGTAGCTATGATGTAGGTCGGTAGTATCCGCCATTTTTATTTCATGTTTCATGCTTTGATAGAAGAAGGATTAGTAGACTAACCAAACCACCCCCACCACCACCCCACCCCCTACCCCAAGTCAAGTGATATAGGGTCAGAATATTTCATCACTTTTGAGGGATGGGGAATGATGGTCTATAGTATTCTGGGGGTCCACATAATTCCTTGCATTCATGGGGTACGGGGGTGATGCTTCCTATAGCATTCTTGGGCCCACATAATCCCCGTATTCATGCGGTTGCATTGCATAATAGGGTCGTTTATTTTACCCCAAACTATTGAATATCTTTAGTACATTTTATTTTTATGTCACAAAAATACCTGTAATACCAAATCAGGTACGTTTTAAAAACTCTTTTGTCGTGAAATGTGCTTACAGAGAGTATACATTTTTTTCTGCTGACAAATGAAGAAATTAAATGTAAAAATGACAGTCGAAATTTTCTTCATAAGCACCTGTCGTTCTTTTTGAAACATTTATTTCAACAGTTTGCTTTACGTCACAATGGACTGTAAGATTTTGATACTTAGTATGTGAGAATACTATGGACCATCATCCCCATACCCCATAATTAAGGAAATATTCTGACCCCAATATCACTTGACTTTTAGGGGATTTTAAGTCTACTAATCCTACTGATAGTTTTCTTACAATCGACTCGATGAGTGCCCTGTGTTTGTCTATATGTTGTAATCGTTCACTAGCTTAAGACACTAGTGCTTTTGTCGGGAAACGGATGACAGGGATTGTAAGAGCACTTTGCCAGTTTAATTAATGTTTGCTAACAATCCCGCATCCATGACCAGTTAAGACATGGATGTAACGTTGTTCGACAATTATTAGAGAGTTCCGATCAAACCGGTGCTTGGGGCCGTCTTGAACTTACTATGAGGTATGAGCAAAGCTTATTGTTGAAGGCCTCGGGGTGACATTAAGATGAAGAACAACAATAAAAACGTTGCTCATTTGCTTCTTTTGACCATGTTCGTAGAGACTTTGTCTCATGTGCATTTACTCCATATCCTTGTATTCACCATTTACGACTGGAGTTTGTCTCTCCTGCACTGTGGAGTCCGTAAAAAGTTTCCCGTGCGAGATATGTATGCTCTCTATATATTTCAGTTATGGTGTACTTGTTCATGAGATAATTTCTCATATGGATATACTATTAATACTTTCAAATTTTTGCATTTATTTTTGTAATTTTGAAATATACTTCTGACTACCTGTTTAAAGTGCCCACATCTCACTATTTTATAATGCCAAGTTTTCTTACAATAGACTTGATGAGTGCCCTGTGTTTGTCTAAATGTTGCAATCGTTCACCAGCTTGAGACCCTAGTGCTTTTGTCGGGTAACGGATGACAGTGATTGTGAAAGCACTTTGCCGGTTTAATTAATGTTTGTTGAAAATCCCACATTCATGACCAGAAAAGACATGGATTTAGGGTTGTTCGACAATAAGAAAAGAATTCCCCTCAAAACGGTGCTCGGGGCCGTGTTGAACTTCCTCTGAGGTATGAACAAAGCTTATTGTTGAAGGCCTCATAGCGATTTCAAGATGAAGAACAACAATGAAAGCGTTGTTCCTTTGCTTGTTTTTACCATGTATTTGTAGAGACTTTGTCTCATGTGCATTTACTCCAAAATCTTGCATTCAACGGTATTTTCTTATTAAGGAAATTTACAAACATTTCAAAATTTGTTAAAGTAAAATTCTTTGAAATGAAAATTTAAACAAGGGAGGTAATTTCGAAAAATATATTTACAAAGAAATGACTACGACAATTTTGGTTTTGTGAAATAATTACATAACAAGGTACGTGTCCCTATTTTTTTTTTGTTTTGTTTTTAGAAGTTCAATACAGGGGCTAGCAATATATAAAATTAATAAAATTCTCATATATGTAACTTGATTAATTTTTAAAATATGATTATTTTACTTTACATTTCAACAAAAAAAATTCCCCATTTTCGTTGAAAGATTGTGAACTTATATAGCCCGTGACACCATTATTTATCTAATTTTTTGGAAGTTCAATTTTTGAAGTTTATTCTGCAGATTTCTTTGAAAAATTCCGATGGATTTTGTTTATACCCCCGAACCACCTTAAGTATCAATATTACTCTCCCTTTGATTGATTCGGACATTTGTTGTCACTTTTATTTATCAGTTACTAACTTCAAAAGTTTCTTGATCACGACACACCAATTCAACATAAAAAGTCAATTTTTACAAATTTTATGGAAAAAGGAATATTTCATTTTTAATTTAAAGAGAGTTCGTGCCTCAAGTTTTCGGAAGTATTCTATATCCATGGGTTTTTGTGTCCATTTTACGGGGTTAACTATTTTTGCAAATGGATAATATTTTCACGTTCACGTGTCACATTAAAATACATAATAGACAATGTACGATCATTCGTCAATTTTCAATTATATTTTCATATATTTTAAGACATATGAGTAGCTAAAAATGAAAGAAAACTCTAGAGAGAAATTGGCACAATTTGGAGGTAAGTTTTACTAACCTTTTCAATTTTTTTTCTTTTTTGTGTTGTTCCACTAGCAAAGCTTTTCAAACCAGTAATTTTTATAATTCTAATTATAAATTTTATATTATACTCCCTTAAAATTGTTATCGAGAGAAACAATATAGATCAACATATTCGATAAATATTTGTAGATAAGGACTTAGCCTACGAGTATTTATATTGAATGCTCTATTTTTGTAAAACATACCAGGTACAACAGAGACGGATAAGACCAGATGTATGATTTTTGTACTAAAATAGGAAAAAGATATTCCAACAGCAGCAGATACGCCAGCTACAATAGTACATCTTCGAGAACCAAACTTTTTCACCATTATTCCAGATACGGCTCCTGAAATTAATATATATAAAGTCAAAGAATACAGCATGAATTGATTAATAATTGATAATCTTTGTTCCTATATTTTTGATTATCGGTAATTTGAATGAGTTTCCTTTGATCTCTTGAGGCAAATGTTCTCAGTATTTGCTACTGTTCGAATCCGAAAAATTATTGGCATGAGGTTTAACCTTAAGCCACGCCTACCTTATCAATCAGCGCATCAATGTAAGCAATCAAATACTGTAAAGGATCGCACAAATTTTTTTCCTAATCAGTAGTCAATTTCATGATTTCTTCAAAATTGATTTTCATTTTTCAAAATTTATTGTATCAAATGTTGGCTCGTCAATTACAGTAAACAATATTTTTGTATCCGAAATTCCATTCAAATATTGTATTTAAGATGCGTTTTTAAAGACAATTATTAGGTAAATAAAGCATAACAAAATAACTCTTAATGCGTCTGCAATTCATTATTTTCCAGTTTTAGAATTTTGTGAAATTTTCTATTTAGAAATATATTTGTATTAGTGTTCAAAATATGAAATAAAATTTGGGGGACACCGTGCATATAATCTCAAAAACTGAAATTGAAAATTTGAGGATTTTACATAGAAATGATAGAAAATATGATTATATGAGATGATGGCTTGAAAAATTATCATATAGATTATAGGTTTTGTTCATACTTTGCATGTGTTTTGAAATCATTTTATAGTTAACAAATAAAAAAATAAAAATTAGGGGTCACCGTTGAAATGAGAGAGATAAATTGCGAAATGTTAATTTCTCTAGTGATATCTATGTGGAATTATTTTATCAAATTATGTCCCTTGTATAATTTCTGTGTTCTGTAAGTCCAGCAACATATTCAATGTGTTTTAGTTCCTCTTTCTGCAATTAAAATGTTGTAAAAGTGGAACGGATTTTTTTAATAAATATTTTGGAACTTTGTTTACATTTCAAATAACTATTTTGTAAATTTTTTGTAAATACATGAAACCTAAATGAACAAGTATTAGAAAAAAAATGGCGGAAAAATATCACGGAGACACCTTATGGACTTGTATCTGTCTGTGATTTTTGCTTCTGACGGGTGATACATGAGGCGCTTACTCTGAAAACGCACTCGGTACTGTGATTTTGCTTCTGATCGGTGATGCATGAGGCGCTTACTCTGACAAAGCATCCGGTAATACCCTTTTACCGGGTGCATGACAGAATCAGCGCCTCATGTATCACCCGTCAGAAGCAAAAATCCCAGACAGGTACAAGTCGATTTACATATTTTAGATGACTCAATGCTAGGTATAATCTACAAGGTAAGTGAGATCCGATCGCGATCCGCCAGTCTTAAAACAGATTAATCCAAGGACAATGTCAAAATCGAAAAAAAAAACAAAAAAAAAACATGAGTACCATTCTGTTACCAAGCTTCTGATCGGTGATGCATGAGGCGCTTACTCAGACAAAGCATCCGGTAATACCCTTTTACCGGGTGCATGACAGAATCAGCGCCTCATGTATCACCCGTCAGAAGCAAAAATCCCAGACAGGTACAAGTCGATTTACGTATTTTAGATGACTCACTACAAAGTAAGTGAGATCCGATCGCGATCCGTCAGTCTTAAAACAGATTAATCCAAGGACAATGTCAAAATCGAAAAAAAAACAAAAAAAAACATCAGTACCATTCTGTTACCAAGCTTCTGATCGGTGATGCATGAGGCGCTTACTCAGACAAAGCATCCGGTAATACCCTTTTACCGGGTGCATGACAGAATCAGCGCCCCATGTATCACCCATCAGAAGCAAAAATCCCAGACAGGTACAAGTCGATTTTCGTATTTGCTAGGTATAATCTACAAAGTAAGTGAGATCCGATCGCGATCCGTCAGTCTTAAAACAAATTAATCCAAGGATAATGTCAAAATAGAAAAAAAAACAAAGAAAAAAACATAACATTAGTACCATTCTGTTACCAAGCATACATTTCAAAACACTATATTCCTTACTGATAGTGTGACGGGTGTCACTATCGGGGCAGGACATACTTACCCCTCCTGAACACCTGATGTCACTCCCGGTTTTCATGGGAGTTCACACTATGAGTGCCTTAGTTCTTAATGTTATCTTTTTATTTTCGTGCATTGTAGCTCTCTCATGTCCTTGTTTTGTCTTTGTTTTTCTCTGTTGTCGGTTTTGCCATGTCTTTTGGCTTCAATTTTTGTGGTCATCGCTTCCCTGGTTCCTTCGGTATTCTACTGCCGTTGTTTCAAGTTATGGTCAATATGCCCTTGTTTAAGTAGCCTAATGGTGAACAACCGAGCTCTATCAAGGTGGACATCGAATCGGCCACAGGCCATTCAGACTTGAGTAGTGGACGAGTTTTGGGATATAATGGCACTGTTGGAATGTTGCTGCAAAGAAAAGGAAATTTGACTACTGAAAAGAAAAGTCATCATATTTGTCATACTAAAAAAAGTCAGCCTCTAGATGAGAGAGGGTAACAATACACTTGACCATAATCTCAAGAACCTTACCTTAAATATTTCGGAAAGTCAGAATGTGTTTACATTTGTGCGGAATAGATTAATTTATTTTTCATATAGTAGTGACAGACATTTATCAGGCGAATGCACTGCTACACTGACAGTCTTAGAATATGAATGTTATGCTTAACGATCATACCTTTGCATATTCTTTCCTAAATAACTTACAATGGGTGATAATGAGGTCTTTCGGACACTCAAAGTATCTTAGACACTTATCAATTGTTTCTCTATTAGATTAAACGGTCGACGAGATCAACAATCTCTCTTCAGTCAAAGAGTCCAATAAAACTTCAATTTTTTACCATCCCTCTACCAAAGAATCAATTTAAGCCTGTCACGCAGGTTAGCCTTTATGAGTTTATGAGAAATATTGAACTCCTTACATATTTTGTCGAGCAATTCGGGTGATATTTTGAACTTGTTTTAACCTATAGCTATTTCACACGTTTCATCAAGATCCAAAAAAGTCAGTTTCGAATATCAATGTGTCCATCATTTTCATTTAAATCCACAATTTTCAGACTCTACTATTCCCCTTACACCAGCAATTACGATTATTGCATTGATAAAAGAGACTGTTAATCCATTATGTTTTTAAACATTTTAACGCGTTCTTCCCAATAACTAGTTTTAGTTCGGAATGCCATGATTTCAGAATGGAATCTATTTTCAAGGTTGATTTTTACTTTTGCTGCAGTCGTTTCTGATACTACGAATTGTAGCTTCTGGCACCTTTTCCCAAGTCATTTGATATTTTCTGAGATGTTTTGCCACACTTTTTCCTCAGCAAGTTAAGCAAATTTTGCACCTTTGGAGTTTTTAATCCACGTTCCCCTTAATTTTGCTTTTGTAATCCAGATTTGTTGATTTTCGAGAATCGCAAATGCCTTTGATGCTTCACTAGCGGCTGTTATGGCAATGAAAAAAATGCGATACCGCAAATCTTACTTTGAACTTTTTGTACGAAAATATGCATTGCCAAGACACAAACCCTGTCACCGCACCCTAATTAGTCATTATGGAATTCATTGGAATATATCATTATATTTTTTTTTTTTCATTTGTATTTTTAGCGGATTATGGAACTCGAATCACTTTATACCTTAACCATCTACCCAGATTTCTACGATTGCATAATACTAGTAAATGATTTGAAATAGAGCCCAAGTGCGATGAATTCACTAAAAGTAGAAACTCATTTTTGCGGTAAGTAATATTAAGAATAATTATATAACTTCTGGCTACTAAATTGTCTATTGTCTTGTCTTCTTTTAATATTAAAAAAATCATTTTTTTTTTATTTGACATGAATTCCAAAGCCAATTGTCCCATAAAATACCGGTAGGTTACAAGCTAGAATCCACAGATTTTTAGTCTTAAAATTGATTATACACTAGATGAGATCAGCAAGATGTTCAATTGTTGATCGACAACATTTTTCTTTAGTGTTACTGATGAGCCTTTCAGAGCGGTTTGCAATATATTTCCATTTAAGACATTTTGAGGGGAAATATTTGGTCTTAATACGAGCTAGGTGACATATATCGCAATACCATTTGAGTGTATGTTTAGCAACTGATTGCTGTCATAAACCCATATCAATACATTTAATATTTGGTTCCCATGAGCAGCATTTAGGGATATTTTTGGATATTGGATAACAGAAGTTTGACGAAGTTGTGATGGCCATTCTTTACTTGATGTGACCAACTTTTGCTCACCTCCAGCGAAAAAAAATCCAATACAAATTGACTGAACGAAAGCAGTTTCTGCGTTTGACCTTCCAAATTCTTGCAGCCATTCCACGTACAATACTGACATATGAAAAGGAAATCCAACCGATAAAGCCATTGAAAAAAATGCCGCCATTAATACACTGCATTTCTGATTTAGTGAACATCCGGGGATATCTTGGTTACTTCCACTTGGTACAGTGTCGCATTTGAGAGGTTTCAGCTTTATTGTAATTTTAGTCTTTATGTCGACTGCTCCGTCTTTATCTGCGTTCCTTGAAATATATTTATTAAAAAGGTTACAAATTTAGCAGCAGAATCTTCAAAAATGCAAAATATGATAAAAGTACAAACAGTTGAATTACATTGCAAATTGTATAATCGAAAAAAATCAACCTAACACTATAAATCGTAACAAACAGGAATTTACACAAAGGATTCATATCTTTTCTGCATAAAAAAATAAATTCAGAGCTTTTCCTGTTATTCTTGGGCGATATTAAAGCTACCTTAATGTTACAAACAAACATTGAAGACGAGGTCTTTTAAAAAACATTCATGAGAATCACGGTTAAAGGGATTTATCTGCAAGTGTCTTTCTGCTCGCACAATAGTTAAATATTTAGTTTATAGTAGTAAGGAGAGTGAACGACATTTGAACTTTGTATATTAGTATCTTAAATCACGGTTAAAGGGATTTATCTGCAAGTGTCTTTCTGCTCGCACAATAGTTAAATATTTAGTTTATAGTAGTAAGGAGAGTGAACGACATTTGAACTTTGTATATTAGTATCTTAAATTCAGGTTTTGTCTTTGGCATAGTTATAAAGAAAATATGTTCTTAAAACTGTGATGAAAACAGTGCACGAATTTATTTCTATTAATATTGCGATTGTGGAAAATAGACACCATTGATGCCATTAATACGTTTGATTTTTTGTCTTTGCTAGATTGTTCATGTGTTTCCATTAATGTTGATACAACGTTTATCACTTCTAAAGATTTGAAGCTAACAACAGTCTTCCTAAAGTTTTTTTATTTTATCCACCACCCCCCCCCCCAAAAAAAAATAACAATGAAAAAGTATGGAGTAAATGACCATGAGACAGAGACTTTACAATCACATCGGAAAACTAAGCAAAGGAACAACGCTTTTATTTTTTTCTTCATCTTGAAGTCACTATGAAGTTTTTTGACAAAAGGCTAAATTTGAGAGAAAAAGAATCATGCAAAAAATTAAAGCCTCCAAATATTCTGTGTTCTTCTTTAAGTTTAACATTACCAAAAGAAGAAGTCAGTGGAAGTAATTATGAGCAACCACAATATTTTCCCTATGTATTCCATATAAATCAACATTTTTTTCAAAAAATTATTGTGAGGTCGTTTCTCAACCAATTTTTTTATGAAATTTTCAATGATAAACAGAGCATCAAACGTAGTTTTATTGTCTATTTGGAGATATTTTTTTTGCATTGTACATTAAAAGTAGCATTGATTTAAAGATAGGGTTTAATTTTGGTATCACAAATTCGCTATATACGCAAGTAAAATTCTGACCTCGAAATTTTACTTAAACTTTAAATTGTAGATTCTACAAACCAACAAATGAAATAAATATGCCAAAATAACAATTAAATTAAACATTATTCTCTATTTATTGGTGTAAATTTGATCAAAATCCATTAAGAAATGGCCTTACAATATCTTTTTGAAAAAATGTCGTTTTACATGAAATATATAGGGAAAATATCAGGGTGGCAAATAATTACTTCCACTGACTGTATTTCTTTAGTAAAAATATATTTATTCGTGAAATGTGTAATAAATCTATGAATATACGAGGTATTTTTATTTAATGAACAATAATTGTACAACTTTTATGTAAATGGTAAAATTGCAAGCATATTTGAATAATTTTTTTGTAAAAGTACCTGTTGTTTTCTGTGTAACTACCACTGCTTTCCATTTTATAAGATGTTATTCTTCGTTTGCATATGGGCGACGCACTCTTTACATGGAAAATCTGATGACTAGATCGCAGAGACATCAATATTGCACATTTTTAGAGAAAGTAAAAATGATCATGCATAAATCGTTTCTAGTTATCACAACATTTTTTGATACAGGTCTGACTTTACATTTAAGTCGTTTAACATATTAAATGTGAGTTTAGGTCATAATAACAAAATTTCCCGAACAAAAAACGTAAAGAACTGAAATCAAAAGGACAGAAAGACAAAGCAGGTGCCAAAGCAAAGGAATATGTGATTGAAAATAAAACGAAATTAAAACTGGGTTCTATATTTTTGATAGGACATAATTTACATACTACCTCTCTAAAAAAGTCATTTTTTCTGTCCATGACTAATATGACAAGATTCATTCGCTTTTGATTGACGTCAAGACTTCAGTGAGAAAGTAATTAGATACACAAATAAAATATCTGTGTGAAACGATTTTCGACCAACCTATCATTGTTTTTGAAGAGAAAGATTACAATATAAGCGCTGAAGCAATCAGCGGGAAATCTAGTGGTATAAAATTATCTCCCTTCTAGAAAAACTCTTCTGTGTCTCATTACTTTTTCGGAACAAATTAACAGCATGGCGACGAAAATAAACAATCAACAAAATGTCAAGATTTCAAAAGAAATAAACAAATACAATATTTAGTGAAAACGACATTCAGTTCCCAGATCTTTACTTTGTAGTTAAAAAGTAATTAAACTTGCCCCCAAGAAGAGGTAATATGCGTATTCCTTACATAATTTACTGTCGTGATGAAAATATTCAATGGACACACTGGTCAAAATCAATTGCTATAGGGCGTTAAAATGCATGTAACGAGACAAGACTATATGTACAGATAGATTTTTTTTAACATACTTTATTTATATGTCAATTTAGAAACGATTCGTGCATAAAAACGCTGAGATCCAAATCTAATTCTATGTTACTAGGCAAAATCATATCGTTTCGATATAGCGCCATTTTCCTTTTATACCCATGATCTCAAAGGGTAATCATCAACACAAGATTTCATTGGTTCAAATCAAGGAAAAGGGTGTGCCTTCAGTTAAAACCCTTTCAAAGACACCACGTGCTTAGTGAGTAAAAATCGATATTGTTTATGTAAGTTTGATGGTTGCGAGGAAGAAATGGTCGTTTTGTATACTTTATTTCGTCAAAACCACTGCGTGTAACCTGTCAAAAATTTGCAAATGAATAGATAAATATTTAATTGCAAAGTATACTTTTCCTGGAAATTTTCGTTATAAAGAAATTCCCAGATCCAAAACTCTTTGGAACCATGTATATTCCGGGAAATCTCATTTTTCAGTAAAAAATATGCGAGAAATATAAAAAAAAAATTAAAAATATCATTTATTTTACAATAACAAGATACGTCACATGAACATAACAGAGTATAAATTTTCATGTTATAAGTAACTTTTATCAGGCCACGACAACGAGTTACGCGTTGCAATCGCCATTTTTATCTTTTCTAAACGAGAGTTCATTTTCTGTTGTTTAAATACCATCGGATTTCAGACTGCAATCACAATCAAAGCTCCGATGGAGCTGAATCTCGAAGCCCTGAAATTCTACATGTGACAAAACTTCGTAGTCATCCGAAGAACTACTGCATACGTCTGCATGTATTAAGTTATAGTGCGTAATACGTGAAAATAATCGGATTGTGTGATTTCGCATGTTGATTTCATTGCTATTATATATTATCAAGCGCATTTGGCCTCTTATTGCGATTTTAAAGGCGTAAAAACTTCTTAAAAGGCGACCGCGAAGCGAGAGCCTTTTAAGAAGTTTTCAGTCTTTAAAATCGCTGTAACTGGCCAAATTGCGCTTGATAATTAATTTGTGCGAAAATTCGAACGAACAAATAACGATTTACTACACTATTTTAAGAATACACACTACAACGACTCGTTATTGATTTTTTGTAACTATGAATGGGGACATGTTTGACCTAAATAAATAATCTAAATCATAATTATATCATCAACCCCTGAATCTATTAGGCACTAAATGATACTCAAAACAATAAATACGTTACTGACTTTGAAAATTTATAAACGTAATGTTATAAAATCAATGTTATAATACTAAATTAATCGCGCTTCGTGACACGTGTACTTATGTAAACTTTAAATATAGATCGCTTCAGCTGTGTGACTGTTTATCGTATGTTTCATTTTAAACCAATAAAACATCTTATAAAGGTCAATGGGCGTGTTTTCCCATCAGATATAAAGACAGCCATTCATTTTCTATAAGCAACGAGTAAAAAAAAAACGAGTAATTTGATTAACATGCATATTGTTTTCAGTTTAATAACAATGTATTCAACTCAAGAAAATGAAGAAATATAACTTAAATACTAAATGTATCCGATTTTGAAAGGAACTTGCGCACTATATTTTATTGGAAGCACGAAGAACATCTTTAAGAGCTGTTAATAGGCTTGAAGCCTCACGCGGGGCACTTGATTTTTTCTTGCCATATCAATATCTCTCCAGCCATTTCATGGCTTCGAGATAAAAATCGGGTAAATATTTTTTGTGACAAGTTGTTAATAACCAAAATTCAAAGTTACTATTCACCAACACAGTAGTCACTATTTCGGCTCTGACCCGAAACCGATTTCATTTGAGAATATTCAATATCGGAATTTTCTAAAATAATATTTTCCTCATGCACTGCTCTGTCCTATGAGGATTATGGCTTTTTCTTTACATCTTTTTGGTGATTTGTTCCTCTGTCAGATTTTCAATTTTTGGTTTGTTTTCTTCCAACTGTTTCGATTTCATCTGTACTGAATAGACGTAAGTTGTAGAAATAGCCATCTGCAGAAATATAGATTACACTACAAGATTCCGTTCATTACCATATTTTATCCACTAGAGATAGTTAGATTTTAACATTTTCATTGCGAGACTTGCCGAGCATTTTAAAATTTTTGAATTTAGCTATCGAGAGTGGATAAAATATGGTAATAATCGGGATAAAGAGTTGTAATGACAAATGATAAACACCGAGAATCGTATTCCGAATAGTTTGGCAGGAAATAGCAAGGGGCTTTATTCAACATATGTTGAATATGAAAATTTATCTAACTGGTCAGATCCGGTTTAAACTTCACATATCATCCAAGAAACTAAATTTACCGGAATTTCTGTATTTTGTTATTTGGTATACCGTTTTCTTCATTGGTCGGGTTGTCCCTTTTTAGGTTATAATGAACAGATAGTGGATCATAGTGAGAGATGTAACCTTATAAAATTTTTACAAATCATGCTGAAAAACAATATTATAGTGTTGTTCAAAACTACATAGTTAATAAAAGTTCAAAATCACATAAACAAGTGATTAAATATAGAGAGAAGACAACATAGTAATTACACTCAAATTAATAGATAAAGCACTTTGCATTGACTTCTTTTGAAATTAGGTGCGTGATTTAGGTGTATGAAAAAAAATAACATACAATGTATTTCAAGTTTTGCCAACCACATTCATAACACTCTTAGTTAGTAAATAATTAAAAGCGACATCAAATGTCTGAAGCATAATGGAAATCTGTAATGCGGAAATTGATATGTAAAGAAATCTTTGAGTCTCAGATTCATAACTATAATCAAATTCCCATTACCTCAACAAACTGAACATAACATTGACTGAGAAGTTTCCGGTCAGAATTCTAACTCTATAGATAAATGAAATAAACGAGTAACATATTAACAGTGAAATGTTAATCGTGACCCCTTAAGATGGAGATATGATACTAACTCTCTAATTTACAGGTCGGGGACCTGCACCCTGGAGACCAAAACTCAAAACCAATTAAAAGTCACGACCTTTTTTACTCCTCTAACCCTTAAACGTCACAGAGGAAAATATTTGTACAGCTGTAAATCTGTTCAGTATTTAAAAAATCGATACCACAAACATTACGAATAAAGAGTGAGCTAAAATGTAACAGTGTGATATACAATACAACAAAAACTAAAGCTCTCAGAATTTGAACTTCCGTTGAAAAAGTGGGAGTATCACCAGGTGTGCCGGAATTATAGGAATGATCTGCCCCAGCGTGGCACCCATAGCATTGTCCCATCTTTAAATAGTCGTTGTGGTATGGCACATATTGTCGCCGGCGACAATATGTGAAGGGGGCGGCAATATGTGCGTAAAACGGCGTTTGTCAGTTAGAAAATAAACTACTAAAAAATGTCTATTCTCATTTGTCGATATATGGGAAAACACGTTCAAATATCATATCCTATGAAGGGGGTCTCATTGGGGGTTCTTATCCCGGATCCCGCTTATGGTGTTGTTAAATTCCCGTATCCCGCTTATCATTTTTTGGTTTTCCCGAATCACGCTTATTCAATATTTCAAAAATTAGAGTAACGTGTAACCAGTACGTTTTTGTGTATATATTCGGATAATATGGTAGGCAAAGTAATTAGAAGTAAACGCATAACAGAGAATGCTTTTGAATGTTTTTGGATTTTAGTTTAATGTTAAGCTTTATACCTAGCTGTCGATCATTTTGGACAAGACTCGGACACAATAAACGTAAAGCAGACCCTGAAGCCATCAAACCTATTAGCATACAAAGTTTCCACGTCTGTGTTAAATTCTAACAATTTTAGACTTCTTTTCTTCTTTAGTGAATCAAGTAGGGTCCTTGATATTTAAAAGCAAGTCAAGGGCACCATGATCTATCCTAACAAGGAACGACAATTCATCTAGAAATGCTTCATAGCAGACACTACTGAAAGTGCATACATATGTAATTCATCACGAGTTGCGCAATAATTTCAAACTTTTACTAAAATAAGCTATATTGATCTCTTTTTCATATAATACAGCTCCTATTTCAAAGGAGTTGGCATCGGTGTGTAACATTTACGTTTTACTGGTATCCGTTGGTATCCGAAAATTATTAGGCCTACACAAGACAGTTCGTTTTAAGTTTGTAAACAGCCGCCTGACACTGACTCTCGTGACTTGGGATTTGGGCACTGGCCATCCAATATTGCTCCGGTATATTTTCCAAAAGAAAACAACATGGTCCAGTCGAAGATCAAAAGGTATCTTGATTGATTGATTGATTAGTTAGAGTTTAACGTCCAATGAGCAATATTTCAGCTATATCAGGACGAGAACAAGTTAATCATTTCAAAAATTGTAAATAAAAGAATAAAGAAATAAAGGTGGAAGGGACAACCGGGGTAACGACTTTTGATTGCCACTGGAAAAGGGGAGAAATGGGTAGGGGCAGGAAATTTAGCCTTCCATACGACACCCAGTGCGTCTGCTCTCTTTAGAGAAATATAGAAGGGGTCTTTATACTGCATGGAGCGTGGCGTTTCTCCAAACAGTTTGGCTACAATGGTTCGCGGTCAGGCTCTCGTTATTATGGCCTGACTACCCCGCATAGAAAGGACATTCCCCTATCCACCAACTAGGGACGCGACGCAGCTCTGTAGCCGGAGCCCCTAAAAACCGATCCAGGTGCCGGGCCTCTGTTAGGAAGACTCATACTCCAAGCTCAGGATTCTGCTGGCCTATTCATAAGCCGGGACCGAAAAGGTATCTTGGAGAACGTCACCCATTGTACATACATTCAAGATTTTTGTACCGAAAAACTGAGCGCAGTGGATATCTAGCCGGTACCTGCAAGATAGTCCACAGGATATTTGACTAGCATTTTATTATATAACACGGGGTAAAGGAGAAAAATATAATGCAAAGTATGTTTCTGATACAATTTAACAAATATATTGCAATAAAAATATAATCTATTCTATACAATTCCACTTACCCTTAGAACAATATTTTTTAAAAGATTTGTAATAAGTAAATGGACGACCATTTGATTTTCAAAAGGGGGTGGGGTGTGGGCTATTTTGTGAATAAATAATTTAATTTTGGTGCCAGTGGAGATAGATATTCTTGTCCTATACTTGTCTTGTAAAATAAACAATTTAATTTTGATTTGAAGGATAATTGTTTTGTTGTTGCAAATACAAATAAAAATTATTTGATGTGACATTTGATGAAAAATGAATAATTTGTTCGAGATATTCGTGAAAATAAATATTTTTTAGGAAAAAAATCGTCTAAGCCTCTCCCCCCGAAAATCACAAAAATATTGCCAACACTGCCGGGCTTTATCCTTTCAAACATACATCTTTAAAATCAGAAAGTCTAAATGCGAAAATAAGGGGTCACATAGAGTAAGTGAACATGAGGCAAAGTATAATGGAATAACGCTTTTTATTGTTGATCTTCGTGTTGAAGTCACAATGAACAAACACTCCTTCCTCAAATGAAGTTTACGACGATTCCTAGCACCGGCCTGAGTGTAGTTTATTTACTAGATGTCGAACAATGCTACATCCATGGATTCGGGGGTCATCAAAAACAAACAAAATATATTACTGGACCAAGTACTCTTTCAAACACTGTCCTGTCAAAGGAACCGAAAAGACAATCGGCGTACAAATGACTCATTGAGTTGATAATAAAAAAATTGAACAAATTAAAAGGAAGATTTGGGCATTGGATGGTCAGAATAATAGTTTGATTAAAAACTAAGAAACCAAAATGCTTAAATTTGAAAGAAAAATCTTTAAGTGAGGAAAAACACCAACAATTTGCCGATTGTAAAATTGTTTATTAATAATAAAAGGAAATTCCTATCATATATAAAGACTGAAAAAATATATAACTATATACCATGTATTTTCATATTGCAACTCCAATTTAATATAGCCCGTGTAATATTTTGCCGGTACTGGCTGAATACATGCAGCTACGACCAAAGCTGAAATTCCCGCTTAGTAAAATTATCATTTTCCCGCATTCCCGAACATTTTTTCCAATTTCACGTATCTGGCTCTACTTCGTTTCCCGTTTTCACGCACAATAATTTGACTTTCACGAGTCACGCTTACAGAAAAACCGTCGATCCCGTGTCACGCTTAGACCCCAATGAGACCCTCAACAAAAGAAATGCTCATAACAGGTCTTTAAATTTTATAAAAATTGTAATATCGCGAAGTAAATTAAAATAGCAGTTGCTGTACAGATGATGAATCTGTGGTCATACAACTTGACATAGTACCACTGTCTGAGTGATTAGCTGGCCTAATTGGTCACCTAGACAAGTGAACTATGTGACGGGCAAGTAAACCTCTCAGCTGAGTTGTCTGCATGCTGGACAAGTTGAATATTCATTCAAATTCCACTGAAGCAGTATAACTCTGATCCTTCTTCAGATAAACTGACACAGTTCTAAGACAGCTACATGTAGTAGTATGAATGTAAATTGTAGGTAAATTTTACCCTGTGGGGGGGTCTCAACCTATACTTTTGGGTACAGACATACGGCTGAGATTTTCAAAACACCCCCATTCATATATTCAATGATTTTTGATAACAATGATAACCATACCCATTCATATATTTCGGTTGAAAATCTGGACCCAATCGAAAATTGTGATCTATTCATGTTTTATTGTTGCCAGTGCAAATATTGCACACTTGACACTGTTTTTGTAATATAATTTACAATAAGGTTAATTTTTGTTACATTTAATCTCAATAATTAAGATTAAATGTAACACAAACATGATTTAAATAATGGTATACCAAATTATCTGCCCATTGGTATAACAGATTGATGAAAATTGCACCCCATTGATAT
>MJUU01023926.1:29448-40319 GCA_002080025.1 Modiolus philippinarum
AAATAACTAAATACCGAAGTTACTGTGAATTTAAATTCTGCATATGCGCATTTCGACAACTTATTTCTCTTCAGTGCAGATAAAATCTAAACATTTGGAAGACCAGTAAGTCAAATATGTGTAAAAACTGATAGAGAACAAATAACCAATATGATCTAAATGTAAAGCCAAATTCAGCTAAGGACAGAGCTTTGCATGAGGGAGATACTCCTTAGTTTTCAACAAAATTTACAAAATTTAGATATTGTAAGGTTCCAAATAAAATCGTTTTTCGGGTCAGCACCGAAGTACTGACTACTGGGCTGGTGAATACCCTCGGGGACTAACAGTCCACCAGCAGTGGCATCGACCCAGTGGTAAGAAATAACTAAATACCGAAGTTACTGTGAATTTAAATTCTGCATATGCAAAAAGTAAATATGTACACAAAGGGATAAGAAAAGTGGAAAGAATGATAGAATAGAACTTGAAAATTGTGTGAAGAGAGAATTCACCCTAGAACAACAATAGCAATCTCCCCTTTCTTAACAATTAACGCAGACGTGATAGAAAAAATGCCAGAACAAGCCACTGCTGATTTCCGTTTTATAAAGATCACTCCCTTAAAGTTTGGGACAAGAAAATATGAGAGATATCAACTCATTCATTTAGTCAACGCCATCCAAAATATATCTTTATACAGCATATTAGGTCATTTCGGTCAAAACGGTGGCCAATTGGAAATAAAAAATATTTCCGGGCCCGCATGCGCGGTCCTTTACCTCTCTATAGGACTCCTGTGGGGTCACATGTCGAACTATCATACAATATATCACAAAATTTGAATTTGCAGATGAAATTTTTGTATTTATGATTAACAGTAGGTAAGAAAGTATCCACTTCCGGTTTGACATGTAAAACCCACAACTACCTGTTCTAGTCAAGTGAAGACCGTATACAGTCATATGACTATTTTAGTTTGGTATTAGTGCTACAATCACAGCCAGTGACATCACTTCCGGTTTTTGTTCTAGTGACGGCAAAATATTTTGAGGGGAGGAGGGCAATGTTGTCAACTTTGAATGCTTGTAGTTCTCTTAAAAGCCTGGTTTGCTATACTGATTTTTTATATTTTGAAGATATCGTATAAAGGTATATATTTAAGTAAAAAATGAAATTTTGAATTCGGAATTTTTTCTAACTTTCACTTTTTATGTCCTGCCAGGGGGCAAAAGTGATAAAAAATCTAACCTCAATGTGCACATAATTGGGAATATTAGCAAACAAATTGACAGAAGTGGATGTATTTTTAGAAATACCTTTAAAACAACAAAGACTTATAATCCAAACACTCTTTTTACAAAAACACTGTACAATTGGTTTATCATATGGTCAAAAGGCGGGTAAATGGGAATTCGGACCATTATTCAGGGGGGGGGTAACTTTGATCAAATTTATCTCCGAAAAACGCCTAGAAAGGTGGTCCAGTATTTATACCAAAGAAAGGGTATATATTCAACAGTAATATATTTAAAAAATAGCCATTTTGAATTCGGAATTATTTTTGGGGTCAGGTGTCCTCACTAACCTTAAGATACTAAGTACTTGAAAATAAGGCCCTTTATTATTGACGTTATTTGGACTGTCCATTTCAGCCTTGGCCCAGCAATACAGGCTCTTGAGAGACTCTTGTTCTTCTACTCCTTCTTCCGACGTAGATGTTTGTCCGTGACATATTGTCTCGAAGACTAATTACCAGAACATCATGTAGGCTAACGTTACATGTTGATAGAGCACAATAAGTAAATATGACATCCGGTCTTGGGATTTCAAAAATAGCGACCGTTGCCACTGAAGCGTAAAAATGCCGGGGGGGGGGGGTTATTACTGCTCAGAGTGCTCAGAACTGGATGAAATTAAACAGAAATGCCGTCTTGCATGTGTTCAAATAATTTTTGGGTTGAAGATTTTAAAAATGGCTACCGTTGCCATGGAAACAGAGAAAAGATCGAAATTCAGAGTGTTCAGCATTGGATGAATTCTGACATGAAGGTTGTCTAGAATGCAAATAATTGATTTTTGGTTTTAGATTTTTTTAAATGAAGACCGTAGTATTGGAAACGCGTAAACAGGGAAATTAAAAGTGCTCAGAATTTGATGAATTACAGGAAGGTTATGTAGCATGCGTAGAGTTGGTTTTTAGTTTTAAGATTTCAAAATGGCAACCATTGCCATGGAAAATGAAAAAAGTCGTGAAAGTTCAAAGTGTTTAGAACTGTATGAAATTTCAAAGGAGTAGTTGCTGAATCGTTTGGGAGACTTTGTATTTCGTTCTGCGAACACAGTCCTTACTTGTTTGATTTGTCTGCCGCAGTGAAGCATCTACATTATGTTGTGTATTTAAACAAGGAATGCCGATTTAGAATTTTGTTTGAGATTTTTAAAAGAAAGAAATGGATGTAATATGTCTTATAATCGTCATTTTATTTCAAGTTCCGATAAAGAGCTATCTACAGATTCATCACGAAACATGTTTAGGAAGTTATTACAGAGGATGGTTTTCTTCAGTTTGGAGCTCTTGTTTTAATCCTTCGAGTGAATATTTCTTTACGGCGTTGCTTTATCTCGTTTACTTCCTCCAGTTAGCTCTAAAAGAAGTAGAACAACCATGTTCGGAATTAATATTGAATGAAACAAAAAATCAATCATGTAAATATTCTAAAAAAAAAGCACCCAAGAACTGTAAATGAAACTGTATTAAAGTGCTTTGAAAGATTTATGTCGATGAATAATGTGAAAATAGCTCTTCAAGAAGTGGTGTAAATGAAATTTGAATATAGAATAACTCTGCTTTACATCCTAAATCAAGAACATTATCACACTTTTATAGCTTTAAAACTTTTTGACTTCTCCACGCTTTATACTACCATTCCTCATGAAGAACTGGATGACGACTGAAAGATTTAATTCATAGATGCTTCTCCCGTAAGAACGGCGAACGAGGATATTAAGTACATTGTTATAGACAGAGAACAGGCATACGTTGTCAAATACGACTCAGAATCACAGAGAAATATACAGAGGAAAAAGAGATTAAAATTTTAGAGTATCTGATCGCCAATATACATTTGTGTATTCGTCCAGTTTGGAGGACATGTTTTGCAACATACTACCGGAATTCTAATGGGCACAAACTGTCCTTTTTAACCAACCTGGTTCATCATTCATATGAGGCTCAATTCATCGAAAATTCTTCAAAATAAAGATAAAAAACTGGTCCAGTCCTTCAATTTTAGCTTCCGTTTTATATAGATGATATTTTATCACTAAACAACCCTCGCTTTGATCGATGATTTTCTTCATCTTATCTATCAAAAAGAGCCCAAAATTAATGCTACCACAGATATGTCCACATCGGCCTCGTTCCTTGACCTTCATCTTGAAATAAACAACATAGATGCATAACGAACTAGGCTGTATGAGAAACGCGATGACTTTATTTTTCTAATAGTCAACTACCTTTTTCTTTGTAGCAACATTCCAAAAAAACATCGCCATATGGAGTTTACATCTCATTCCGTACTGAAGTGCCTGAGGACAATAAAGTTACTACGGTTGCTTACAAATATTTTACTTCAGCAAGGATATGTTACCCATAACTTGAAGTCATCACTACAGAAGTTTTACGGTCGACATCACGATCTTGTGGACCGCTAGGAGATATCTGTTTCCCAGATGACAACATGCCTTTCTTTTTACCATTAAAGTTTGTTTTCTTCTACCGGATTTGACTTTACTAACGGAGTTGACATGCTCAACACGGCGGGGGTCATATAAGAAGCAGGAGATAATTACTCTATCGGTGCACCTGATCTCAACCATGGTTTTTTATTTGGTCCGTGTTGTTAATTTTTGTATGTATTTGTGTCTTCATTGTTCTGTTCTGTGACGTGTTCATGTTATGTCTTTATTTCTTTGGTTTTCCGATGTTGCCATTGTCCTTGCATTGGGCGTTTTAGACAGACGGATCGGTTCTCACTTGAAAATTTGCATCCATTTTTAACTCGTAAGCCGAAGGCGGAGAGTTCTTAATATGACTAGAAAAAATCACGTGCGGCTTCAAGCCTATTAACAGCTCTAAAAGATGACGTTCGTGCTTCCGATAAAATATAGTTCGCAAGTTTCTATCAAAATCTTATGCATTGTGTATTTAAGTTATATTTCTTCATTTTTTTAGTTGAATACGGTGTTGTGATATTAAATTGAAAACGATATGCATGTTTATCAAATTAATCATTTTTTATATTGGGTCCCGGATCAACGAGCCTGCCGCGCAGTTTCATTATGCATCGGTCTGTATGTTTGATTTACCCCCCTTTGTACACTCTTCGAAAACATATATAATTTTATTCAAAATAAAAGATGATGATAACATTTGTTTACCTGCACAATCGACATACATACGAAATCACACAATCCGATTATTTTCACGTATTACGGAATAACTTAAAACATGCAGACGTATGAAGCAGTTCTTTGGATGACTACGAAGTTTTGCCACGTATAGATTTTCAGGGCTTTCGAGTTTCAGCTCCATCGGAGCTTTGATTAGAGTATATTTTGATATTTTTATTTCTTTTGTCTGGGGTTTTAAACTTGATTATCGGTAATTTGTATGATTGTTTTTTTTTATCGCTCGGGGTAAATATTTTCAGTATTTGCTACTGTCCGAATACGAAAAAATATTGGCAAACAGTATGTTAGGCCGTGCCATCTTTGTCAGTCAGCGCCTCAATGTAAACAAAGAAATCAACAGCTTCAAAAACCATTAAGATCATTCCAATTCTTTTACTAATCAGTACTTTCATGTTTCAATATTTCTTCTATCAAATATTTGAGGTAGTACGGGAGTTTAAAATTGCGCATCATTCTTGCGCATGTGACTTAAATGGAATTAACTATGGGAACGTTGCCGTAACCATTTTCAATGTCTTATAATAGTTAAATTTGAGGAAATATGCCACATTTATTACGTAACCACGCAGAATATTGAACCTTTCGGCTAACTCTTGTTCCATTAAGGGGAGATAATTCGTATAGAAATAATATAGAAAAAATGAGTTTTTTGCGATTTATTCAAAAAAAAGTTCGGTGACCCCCAAATTTTTTCATGGAAATGGAAGAACAGTATATAAGCTATTAATTTACCAAATTTTAAAAAATTCTATCTGATGTAACTAAATTAGTTTAAAATTTTGTTAAAATTCGCTAATATTCCCTTTATATTTAACCAAAATGGCAGATTTTTACATTTCATATTTCATTCTTATATGGCTGGTGACCCCTTATTTTTATTTTATTTTTTGTGTGCTCTAATAACAAAGGATAAATTAATAAAAATTTGAAAATTCTATCTGACAGAATTTTAGACCCCCGTACCACCTTAAGTAAATTACGGATAAAAAAAATAATAGAAGTTTTGTTTCTGATACTTCAAATATTGTCTCGAATAACAGACTCGCCTAAAAGTGGACCGGTCCATTATTGTCGACAATATTTTGTTCGTATTAAAAAAAAACTCTATCATGCTATATGTATTCTACAATTCATCCATTTGTGTGAGGAATAATTGTCTGGTGTGTACAAAATAATTTCTGGATCCCTAGGATCCCATCAATACGCACACTAATACAGAATTGCTACCATCTTGAGATCTGTCAAAGAAATATATTTATGATAAAAAAATTACATATAATAAAGACATTTTTCTGCATTGTAAATATTTTTTGTGTATTCCCGTGCAAGAATTAAGAAATAAAACATGACCGCCATACTATATTGTCATTATAACATGGGCTTGAGTTGTTTTTGCAAATATTTTATCCCGAGCGTTAGCGAGGGGTAAAATATGCAAAAATAACGAAAGCCCATGTTATAATGACAATATAGTATTTGGCGGGTATGATTTATTTCGATTCTAATATGGAAATTTCACCCATTTTATATCCGAAGCGAGCAGCGACTATCTAATGGTTCCGTAACATTTTGATTTTGATAAACAAACTCGCTGACAAAAAACTTTCCACAAATACAATAAAAACTTACTTTTGTTTGATTTAATTGCTATTTAAACTGTAGAGAATGCCTCAAGTCCTTTTAATCTCCATTCCAACTTTCCACCAACGCTGCTTACGAACCGGACATTACGATTTTATTTGTGACGTCAAATTTAAGTTTGTCCCGAACATTGCCTTTTCAAGAAGTAAAAAATTCCATAATGAATTTTGGAAACAAATTTAATTAAAAAATGTGTTAGTTGTTGGTAGATTTTGACAATTAAAATGAAAAATAGATTCAAAATATGCAACAGAAACTATGCATCTTTTGCGCATGTGCTAAGAGTGTTATATTGGTATTATAACACGACTCTATTTACAAAGCTAATACAGGAAGCCATATTAGAATTTCGAAATAATTCATGGCAGGTATATGGTTATTGGAAATTTAACCATGGGCTGGGCCTTTATATTCGAAATTAACCCAGAGCTTTAGCGAGGGGTTAAAGGCCCAGTCCATGGTTAAATGACAATAACCATATACCTGCCATGAATTATTTCGATTCTAATATGACAGAAAACGGAATTATTCATTCTGAAGCGACCTAAGAGAAGGCTAATTTCCCACCTCCATTGCTGTCTGTGTCTATGACGTCACAATACACAATCTGACGTTGCAAGTTCAAAATTCAAATCGAAAGCAAAACAATACACCCCTACGTGTCTGAATAGCATTATTTAGTTAAAAACTGTTCTTAACCTTTATTTCCTTCATAAACTAAGACGAACAAAGTTAAAAACATGGTTGTGTTTTATTCCGTTTACTCATACTCCGATACCATTTGCGCATGTTCGAAATATATGGTTATCGAGTATTAAACTAGTTGACGATTAACAATAGCCATGTTAGAATGATATTTTGATTAGGTTTTTTCTCGTTCTGTCGATCGGATATTGTAAGATATATAGATAAAGGCATGAGTAACCAGTAGAATCAATGTTATAATTTTTCGGGGTTGTTCTGTCTTGGCTGTCAACTTTGCTGTCAATCTAAATTGAATCAAGATGTAAAATCAAAGTGTTAATTCAATTAGAATGTGTTAATATTATGAATAGAAATCCTGCTGCCGGGTCCTGCTGTAATTAAGTTCACTTTCACTGTTCAGGGGTTGACTCGGCACGTTTACGTGTATGTATACACATTATTATGAAAAAGAAAACAGATGATACAAATAATGTTGCCGAAGAGGATACGATGAATGCGTTATAGTTACCCGTTTTATCTCTGATGAAACCTGAAACAAACAAATAAATAATTACCATTATTGAACATTAAGGTATGAAGTAATGCTCGAAATAATATTGTAACAGTATTTTATAGATAATTAAATACAATAATTTTCCCGGAAATGTTTCCCTTCGAGAAGTAATAAAAAAAAACGAATCGCGGATTTTTTTTATAATTAAATTGTTTATTGGCATAAACATATCACGATAAGCATAATATTCAGGATAATAACATTTATAGCTACAAGCGGTAATAAATTTGATTAATTCTAAATGATAGGTGATAGGTACAAATGTATATTTGAAGAAATTAGTACTACATAATAAATTATTAAAAATTAAAAACTATAGAAGGTATGTGAATAAGATTTCAAACAAATTATTTATAATAAGTTTAAAAGTATTTACAGAAATAATAAGAATATTTGCAAATTTAAAGGAAATACAGTGCATATAGAAATATTAATCTAGTAAAGGGAGCAAGACATTCCTGCACATGTTTGTTTTGTCACCCGACTTTTTCTTAATATATATATATTTTTTTTCTAGTTGCAAATTTTCTTTAAGACAATACTTAAGTGCTATGATACTTACATTTTTCACATTGAATTTGGTTCTATATATGCAAAATTTTGACAGCACCAAAATGAGATTCCTTATATCATTTAAAGTATTTTCCCCTATATCCAAATAATACAAACTCTAAATTAAGGGGGAGCTCAATTGATGTTTGACTAAAAATACATAGGCTTAGTTCTTCCCATAATTTTGAAATATTTGGACATGACCAAAAAATGTGCTGAATATCTTCAGTTGCTTCATTACAAAATGTAAATTTGTCTGTTTCCTTCAACTTAATTTTAAATAGAAATTGATTTGTAACAAGAATTTTGTGAATAATTCTTATTGCAACCACTGCAATTTAGAACTTTTGGTGGTTTTAAAGGCCATACAATGTATATTCTCCAATCAAAAATATTATTTTATGTAGTTAACCATTTTTGTTCACAACCTATAGTATTAAAAGTTTTACTTAATAATACATTGTACATATCCTTGGACCCATTTGTAGACATGAGAAATATTTTTGACGAATTCGGAATTAGGGGTCCATGATTTTTTTCATTTTCTCTAATTGGATATGTAACTGGTGTTGTTTTACCATGCATTTGTAGAGACTTTGTCTCATATGCATTTACTCCATATCCCTTCGTTCACCATTTACGACTGGAGTTTGTCTCTCCTGAAGTGTGGGAGTCCGTAAAAAGATTTCCCGTGCGAGAGATGTATGCTCTCTATATATTTCAGTTATGGTGTACTTGTGCGTGAGAGAATTTCTCATATGGATATACTATTCATACTTTCAAATTTTTGGCATTTATTTTAATTTGTAATTTCGAAAAGTAATTATGACCACCTGTTTTAAGTGCCCACATCTCACTATTTTATAACGCCAAGTTTTCTTACATTCGACTTGATGAGTGCTCTGTGTTTGTCTTTATGTTGCTATCGTCCACTAGCTTGAGATACTGGTGCTTTTGTCGGGCAAAGGATGACAGTGATTGTTAGAGCACTTTGCCAGTTTAATTAATGTTTGTTGACAATACCGCACTCATGAACAATGAAGACATGGATGTAGCGTTGCTCGACAATTAGCAAAGAATTTCGCTCAAACCGGTACTAGGGGGCCGTCTTGAACTTACTATGAGGTATGAGCAAAGCTCATTGTTGAAGGCCTCATGGTGACTTCAAAATGAAGAACAACAATAAAAGCGTTGTTCCTTTGCTTGTTTTTTTACCATGTATTTGTAGAGACTTTGTCTCATGTGCATTTACTCCATATCCTTTCATGCACCATTTTATTGTCGATATCACTCCATGATATATCAGAAAATTTGACTGTAATATACTACTTGAAATTCTTAAAAAGTCATCAGGTTATCCTACTCATTGAGAAGATCATTTAGTAACCAGATACCTTTTGTTGACCATTCCCTGTAAAATATTGCCCTATTGTCAATTTTGATATTTTCATTTCGCCATAAATTTTCTAAAACAAACTCCTCTTCATCTTTGGGTAAAATATTCTTTCTTAATTCATTCCAAGCATTGAAAACATCTTTCCAAAAGGGATTTCTTTACATTTATCTGTTCCACAATATGAAATAGTATCAGTGTCCAAATTTTCAGAGTAAAGTAAATGAGAACCGAACCGTCAATCAAAGGAACGAACAATCCATGGACAATGGCAACATCGGGCACACTAAGAAACAAGGACACCACTTAAGTAAGGGACAAAAAAGAAAAATGAAGACACACATACAGATGAACAACACGGACCCAATAAAAACCATGGGTGAGATCAGGTGTACCGGTAGAGTAAGCATCTCCTGCTTCTAATAAGACACCCGCCGTGTTGAACATGTCAAATCCGGTAGTAAAGTCAAATCCGATAGAGGAAAAACAAACTTTTCATTTTTCACAATTGACTCAGTCCTGTTGCCAACTGAATTTTACTGCTGTTACGATTGTTTTATGATTTATCACATTGGCTGTAGGGGGAGGTTTGGATCCAATAAAGCTAGTTTAACCCCGCCGCAGCAGGTTTGCGCCTGTCCTAAGTCAGGAATTTATTAAGCCTTTGTGCGCCTTGTCCTTTTTCTAGTTAGTTTACTTTATGTCTATAGGAGTATAGGATAATGTTTATTTCGCTGGACTTGATTGCTCTTTGTTCAGGGGCCGACTCCGACCTGCCGTTGGGTGTGGGATTTTCTCACCGTTCATTGAAGATCTTATGGTGGCTTTGAGTTGTCATTACTCCCCTTTGGGTCGTTGTCTCTTTGACACATTCCCCGTTTCCCTTCTTTTTTCTATTTAGTTGCAGAGGGAAAGATCTGTTGTCATCTGGGAAACAGATATCCCAGATAGCGAAAGTAATGTGTTTAATTTAGAGTTATTCCTAATATATCTTTTATCCAAGTGAATTTAAGTCCCTTTATATATTTTTCAATATCTAACATCTTCAAGTCTCCAAGTTTATATTCTAAAGATAAAATTTCTCTTTTCACCTTATCTGGTTTATTGTCCCATATAAATAAAAATAATCTATTTGTGAATTGTTTCAGTCTATTACTAATTGGGTTCGGTAAAGTTAAAAATAAATGGTTTAATTTTGAAATCATCAAAGATTTTATCACTGTTATCTTTCCAATAGGTGATAATATTTGGTGTGACCATATTTTTATAGAATTGTCTATATCTTTAAGTTTTGAACCATAATTCAAATTTTCTATTTCATGCAGGTTTAGAGAGAAGTTAATACCTAGGAGTGTAAACTTGCTGGAACCCCACTCCAGTCCCCATTTTACACACATTGTGTCCTGGCTATATTTTTTCTTTACAATCCACACTACCGTAGTTTTGTCAAAATTCATGCGGAGACCAGACATATTAGAATATTTTTATAAAATACAGAGACGCATCCAAAGATTCAGGTGAACCATCAAGAATCAGAGAAGTATCATCGGCATATTGAGATATAAGAAATTC
>MJUU01023926.1:40623-59628 GCA_002080025.1 Modiolus philippinarum
TATCATTTTCTTCTGTATAGTGGAGTAAATCATAAATAAGTCTGATATTTTCCCCAGTATAACAATCTGGTATAAATCCAGTTTTATCATTATTAATGATTTGTGGTAGAACCAGTTTTAATCGTTCTGCTTTACAGCTAGATGCAAGTTTGTAAACTGTATCAAGTAAACTTATTGGACGCCAATTTTTCATTTATTGCTTTGGTTTATCATCTTTTGGGATACATGTAATAATTCCTTGTTTTTGAGTTACCGACATCTCTCCCTTATTATATCCATAGTATATAGATCCGAGCACAAACCTGCCTAAATCTCTCCAAATGTTTTTTTGAAAATTTTCTTGTGTAACCATCAGAGCTTGGACTTTTTCCATTTTACATTCTCTTCACAGCAGATGTTAGTTCTTTATAAGTAATTTCACCTTCTAGAGACTGTTTCGTTTCTTCTGTCAATACTTTAATATCAAAATCTTTCATCTCGTCATGTAAATTAAGATTATATAAATTTTCAGATGTTTAATATGATTTTTCACAATACTTTTTTGCTTCACCTAGAATATTCGTTTGATCAGTGATAACTGTACCTTCATCTTTAACAAGTTTTGGAATTGTTTTACATGTATTTACAAAATTTTTATTTTGAAGTTAAAAGAGATAACTTGACGTTATTTCTCTCTCCCTCTTCAACACACTGCATTTTAGATCTTTCATTAGAACCTCACATTTTATCTTGTCTTAATATTTTTAATTCAGAATTCAGACAAACTTATTTATCAACACCCTACTCTCTAAATTTTGGATATCTTTGTATCAACATTTTTTCATCAATGCGTTTGGAATAGTCTTACCTCGTCTTTCTGTTAATAATATTCCTAAGATAGGTTGATCATCAATCATAAATTGAAGATCAGCATCATCTATTTCATTTAAATTTTGTCTATTTTAGACTACCTTAGGATTATGGCTTTCCATATTATTGGATTTTAATGCTGCTGATGAGAGGTTACGCCTTGAAAAACGTGTACAGCATAACGAAATTTACTGTTTTTTCTGCAACTTCGGTATTTTTGTGCTTTTTAGACCAAAGAAGCATACTGATATTTTACTTGTTCAATCATATCTTTTACAGCTTGTAGATACTCTGGTTCTTGCAAAAGTGCATTATTAAAATTTTCAAAATAATCATTTAACATGATTGTAACAGAACAGGTGAATAATAGATCTATAACTATTAGGGTCTTTATGTCACTAACACTTTAAAAAAAATTCTGAGAAGGCAAAAAAAAATAATAATAAATAAATCCAACCTTGCTAATTTAAAAGGATTAGTTTTTCTCATGTATATCTTTTCTAGTCGGGTTGTAATTCTCTAAATGGAATCATTAGGTCATACATTTCAACCATATCTAAAACCTTTTCTTTTGCTTTTGGATTATTCACATTTTGATAATTATATGTGTCAATATCTTGATTTAGAACTAAATTAAAATCTCCATTTATAATTAATGTTTGATTGTTGAAATTTCAATTAAATCATTCACTTTTGAATAGAACTCTGGTGAATCATTGTTTGGTCCATACAGTGTTACTTAAGTGATTCGTTTTCCTTCTATTTCAATATCAATACCTACTAAATTACATTCGGTTAACAATGAAAGGATATGGAGTAAATGCAAATGATTGATTGATTGATTGAATATTGTTTAACGTCTACTCAGCAATATTTCAGCTATATCAAGACGAGAACAAGTTTGTTACTAAATAATCACTTTGGGGTATGGAAAGGGCCATGGGACGGGAAATTCTGACTGCCACTGGAAAAGTAGGGTGAAATCGTCAAGGGCGGGGAATTTAGCCTTGTAGCCGATCACCTACGGACCACCCCAAAAGAGCTTGCTACAAGGGTTCTTTAACGTGCAGGAAGCGTGGCGTTTCCTCCAACACGTGGACCTGAGTTTACATCCCATCCGAAAGATGGGTTGTGTATTTATCAATCCCGCACAACCACGGAATGGGTCCTATTTTTATATCCCGGGACCCTCGGGGTCAGCCTCCGTTTAGGAGGGGTCACACCCCGCAAGCCGGAGATACTAGGTCCTATTTCTATATCCCGGGGTTCCCTCGGGGTCCTCTGTTAGGATGACTCATACTCCAAGCTCAGAGGATGCTGCGGGCCTATTCATAAGCCGGGACCGCGCACGGCGGTAAATGCAAATGAGACAAAGTCTCTACAAATACATGGTAATAATAAGCAATGGAACAACGCTTTTATTGTTGTTCTTCATCTTGAAGTCACAATGAGGCCTTCAACAATGAGCTTTACTCATACCTCATAGTAAGTTCAAGACGGCCCCTAGAACCGGTTTGAGCGGAATTCATTGCTAATTGTCGAGCAACGTTACATCCATGCTTTTTAACTTATGATCCATGGATGCGGGATCGTCAACAAACATTAAATTATCTTTTTTTCATTTTATGAACATTATATTAAAAATTATTATTAAATAGTATTGCAACCCTTCATTGGGTCGAAAAATACGAATTGAATATACATTCTCCTCCCTATTCATTTCTTATAAAAGGTTCATCGTAAGTTGTAAAATGAGTACCCTGTAAACAAAAAGTATTAAAACTTAATGATTTAAGATAATCAAATACATCTCTCCTTTTTCTTTTGAATTTAAACCTTGGCAGTTGCTCGAGACCATTTGAAGGTATTCACATTTCATATTATTTTGTTACCATTAAAAGAACATGTATAACTAGAAAAAGGGAAGAAAAAAATATTATCAAACTGGAAATGTCTCGAACAAATAAACATAACATGCATGCAGTCATATAGTCTGGTCTCCATAGTATCGTCAAAGTGCCTATTTATATTGATTGATTGATTAGTAGAGTTTAACGTCCAATGAGCAATATTTCAGCTATATCAGGACGAGAACAAGTTAATCAATTCAAAAAATTGAAAGTATCAGAAGAAAGAAATAAAGGTGGAAGGGACAAACTGGGCAACGACTTTTGACTGCCACTGGAAAATTGGAGAAATGGGAAGGGGCAGGAAATTTAGCCTTCCATACGACACCCAGTGCGTCTGCTCTCTTTAGAGAAATATAGAAGGGGTCTTTATACTGCATGGAGCGTGGCGTTTCTCCACACAGTTTGGCTACAATGGTTCGCGGTCAGGCTTTCCGTATTATGACCTGACTACCCCGCATAGACAGGGCATTCCCCTATCCACCACCTGGGGACGCGCCCGGCAGCTCTGTAGCCGAAGCCCCTGAAAACCGATTCAGGTGCCGGGGCCTATTTATAAGCACTGATATATATACGAATAGGAGATTTTATAAATCATTTAAATGTCGAGCAAAGATTTTAAATAGTGTGAACAGTAGTACAATGTTATCTTCGAAGTTTCGTACAGAGATTGGTTCAGATTATTTATTTGAAACAAAAAGAAACCATTTTTTTTATTATTTAGGGACCGACCATTTAACTTGAAAAGGGGGGATGGGGTATGGTTTTTTTTTTCTAAAAAATATTTTGGAGCTGATTTTATGTGAAAAAATTATTTTGGCTGCCAAAATGATGAAAACAATTTTCTGAAGGAGGCTCTCTGCCCCAAAAAATAATGTTTAATTTGAAAAAAAAATTTTGTTGATACACGTGAAAAAATAAATACATAAATTTTCTGTCCAGAAAAAGAACCATAACCCCCCTTCAGCTTAAATGATCGGTTCCTAAGGTTAAAAGGAAGGTGTTTTTGTTTGGCTTTTTGTATAATTGATTTTAAAGGATATACAAGTGAACTTGTATTATCTACAAGTATTCCTGCTATGCCGCTTGCTGATTTAGTGTGCTGACATTGAAAATAAGTTGTAATATAAAAAAATCAACACTTTATCTTGAAAAAATTAATATTTCAAATAATTCTTTCCGAGGTTGATTGCTTTTTCAAAATCGCATTTAATCGAAGCATCTTTCAGTTAACTGATCTCCAGTCTGCATGTAAAGTCTTACTTTTTTTTTATGAAATTCATACATTTGCAGTAAAGTGCAATGTAAGAAAAAATGTTAAGTCGTAAGATAAACCATTTTTTCTCAAATTTATTGGAATCATTATACCCCGCCGCACGAAGTGGCGAGGTATTATGTGATACCCTCAGTCGTGTGTCCGTCCGTCCGTCTGTCCGTCTGTCCGTCCGTCCGTCCCCCGAAGGTTTCCGACCGATAAGTTGTGAACCAAATAACACAAGGTCTTCAAACTTGGTATGCAAGTTGTTTACCACAATACTCAGGTCAAGTTCGATTTTGGGTTCAGAGGTCCAAGGGGTCCTGGAGTTATGCCCCTTGAAACTTAGAACTTTTGCGAATTTTAGGGTTTCCGACTGATAACTTGTAAACGAAATAATCTTGGTCTTCAAACTTGGTATGTAAGTTGTTTACTATAACACCAAGGTCTAGTTCGATTTTGGGTTCTGAGGTCCAAAGGGTTCTGGAGTTATGTCCCTTGAAACTTTGAAATTTTGCAAATTTTAGGGTTTCGTACTCATAACTTGTGAATGAAATAACATACTGTTATGTAAATTGTTTACCACAAAACACAGGCCAAGTATAATTTTGGGTATTGCGGTGCACATACTTCTAAGGTTATGCCGCTTTTAACTTAGGAATTTTGTGAAACGTGGCGGGGTATTATGTAATGCACCATTACTATTTTTTTGTTTGGATTAGTTTCCTTTAAGCAAGCTAATATTTTCTTTAATTACCTTTTGCATTATTTAATTTCGCAAATAAAATTGCATCTGTTTTCTTTAAACCGTAAAGTTCTGAAGATGTCTACATCATTGAGCGCAAATAATATTTCCTCTTTAGAGATAAAACGATCATGACAAAAATGTGAAAAATAAACAACGGTAGTAGAATACCGAAGGAACCAGGGAAGCGATGGCCACAAAAATCGAAGTCCAATGACATGGCAAAAACGGGAACAGAGAAAAACAAAGACTTACAAGGACGTGAGACAGGTACAATGCACGGAAATAAAAAGATAACATTAAGAACTAACGCACTCAAAGTGTGAACTCCCATGAAAACCGGGAGTGACATCAGGTGCTCCGGAAAGGTAAGCATGTCTCCTGCCCCGCTAATTGACGTTACCAGCTTTTGGCTTTTTAGTATGTAATACCCCATTTAATTAATTTTTCCTTTAAAGACTTTGTTTACAACCGAAACTACCAATAAATGTTCAAAGGGCATCCTTATTTAATCCACTAAACGGTAAAACATATAATTTTTTTCCTTGTTCAATCTACTATTTTTTTCACACAATTTCACAAGTTAAAACGGCTGCTGTGTTATTAGAAGCAGGAAATGTTTGTTCTTCCTGTAAACCTGATATCACCCATAGTGTTTTTTATTTGGTCCGTGTTGTTTATCTCTGCATATTTTTCTTTTCTGTGCCGTTCTTAAGTGTCTTTGTTTTTGGTGTTTTAGATTTTGCTATTGTCCTTGGACTATTCCCTTTTAGACTGACGGTTCGGTTCTCACTTATTTTACTATCAATCTGATAAATAAGTTACCACATCAAAAACGTTGCAATGTGTTAAATATAACAGCCAATCAAAATATTTCAAATTAATAAAAGTTTTGATTCTTCAATTTATATAAAATCGTGAAGTCTATAATATTTTGAATCTGTAGCAGATATAAAGCAACACTTTAATTCTTATTTTAATTGACTTTATCAATGAGAGAACATGGGATAACAGTTCAGTGAAATTTGGATATTATTTGGATATTATTTAACACAAACATTTTTGCTAAATATGAATTAAGAATAAACAACCTCATATTTTACTACACATTAAGATAATTTTATCGCATATGAGGTAAAACTGTAATACATGCAACTTTGATGAAAATAATATAGGATCTTTCAAACGCAAAATATTAAAGTGTCTGCAGGGTATTAATTTCCAATTATAAAATTTTGTGAAATTTCTGTGTAGAAGTATTTTTGTATTATTGTTCAAAATATAAAATAAAATTTTGTGGGTCATTGTGCATTTAAGCGCAAAAACTGAAATTACGTTATTTCTGCGTTCTGTAATTCCGTCAACAAATTCAAAGCACATGTGTTTCTGTTCACCTTTTCGTACAGAAAATATTGTACAGGGAGTAAGGATCATAAAGTTTTCGTACAGAAGATGTTGTAAAAGGAATAAAGAATAAACAATTTCAAATACTTTAGAACTTTCTTTACATATTAAATACTTTTTTCGTTAAATTTCTTAATGTATGAATACCAAAATGAACAAGAATTAGACACAAATAACTAAATACCGAAGTGACTGTGAATTTATTTTCTGCATATGCGCATTTCGACAGCTTATGACTCTTCAGTGCAGATAATATCTAAACGTTTGGAAGACCATAAAATCAAGCTATGGAATATCTGTTTCCAAATTTTGAGACACAATAATTCCTATTTTTAGCGATGTAATATTTCACTTGTATTTCACTTGTAAAAGATTAAAGAAAATTACGTGCGGTTGACAGGAAAATATCATATAGAAATGTGTTTTGAACATAAGGGTTTGTGGTCTAGATGTTTTATCATTAAGTGATCTTTTTAAGTGTATTAAGTTTTTGTGTCATAAAAATTATGAAAATTTTATGTCATTTGAAGTAAAAATGATAAAAATTTGTCTTTAAAAATATGGCGCGCTCGGGTACTCCTTGTATAAACAAACGAGTGGGGAAGCTATTTCCGTGTAGATTTAGTATATTTTAAAGAAAATACAGTGAGAAATTAAACACCAGTGAAAGTGCAAGACAGGAGAATCGTGGACACTTTTGGACAGACTACCTCCGAGACTAGAACTCCTACCTTTGAGTGTACGAGATTCACTTGTATCGCACTTCCCCTGATGTCATATTCCGAATTTCTATTTAGACCCTTTTGGCTATTTGTTCTCTATCAGCTTTTAAATGTTTTTCGGGTTATGGACTTCCAAGTGTTTTGGTTTTATCTGCACTGATGAGACATAAGTTGTCGAAATGCGCATATGCAGAAAATAAATTAACAGTAACTTCGGTAATTTGTTATTTCAAGAGGACGCCATTTATTTCCCTTTAACCACATACAGTTGATATTTGTCTGCTACTTGATTTGACTTCTTTACCGGAATCGACATGCTCAACACGGCAGGTGTTTAAAAGAAAACAGGAGATTCACACTCTGTAGGTGAACTTGATCTCACCGATGGTTTTTTAATTGGATCCAATTTTTTCTGTTGTATCTTTTTTTATATTTTGTGTTTCTGAGGTTTCATTGTATATTGACTGTTCTTTTTTCTATGAAAATACTTTTTAGTTCTCTCTAACTTTGTAGTAGTTTAATATCAGATTTTAATTTGTTTTTATTTAATGAATAAAGTAACGAATCGAGACATGCAGAACATATTTTTGCATTCCCAGTCTCCGTTGTTTTGATGTTATATTTTTATCACCAACTCACCAAATAGAGGTCCTAGTGCTGTATTGACTATTCCACTTAATGTAAGCGAAATTCCTAGACCAACAGAATAATTTTTTACTCCAACAAGCTTCGGGACTGACGTGGATACAGCTGTTCTTGTACCACCAAGTCCAATACCGTAAACGATTGCTACAACTAAATTTAAAGAGAAGGTGCTTCCATTGATTGTGAAAAGTACCAACGACACACTTGTCATCAAGGAACTGACTGTCGGAATAGATAACGCACTCACGTGTGGTAGTTGTTTCAGGAATCCGGGTATAAGACGAGCAAAATTGCTTGTCATACTCATATAAAAGTATATACTAACAACTTCTGACCTCTCAAGACCTTTACTTTCAAAATAATCCATGAAAAAGATCAAAGTAGAATTGACTGTAGAATAGCACAAAGCTTGTGATATACAGAAAAAAATAAAGTTATAATTTCTACTGACATCTCTTAGTATTTGAAAAATAGTCTTTTCATTATCTTGGTTCTCATTTATAACGTTAACTCGTTGCTTTTTGCTCTTAATTGTGGCGAAATTATTGGATAACGAGGATGCTTTTCTTTTTGATATAATATCCGTTTCTGTTTTCGGGTTTTCCGTTTTCCTACTTTCATTCTTTCTTTGAGTATCCGGTTCTTGGAGAAAGCATCCGAAAACTGTCATATTAAACATCATTCCAGCTAGTATCAACATAGACCCTCTCCATCCGTATTCATTTATAAGATTCTCTAGAACTACTGGAAATGCCGACCCTCCACATCCAGACCCAAAAACGACGAATGCCAGCGCCATCAATCTTCTCTTTCCAGTAAAATACATACCAACAGAAGTAAAAGCAGAAATAAATCCAAATGAACATGCCATTCCTGGAAAAGTAATTCATATAAAATAATTAAATCAATTAAATCTAATTTCTAAGTAATGACAAATCTCGGTTATTGTGTCTAAAAGAAACATTTACAGTAGATTTAAATAACCGTGATATGTCCAGTTTGCAAACTTTTTACCTAACTTAGAGACGTTTAACGAATTCTTTTGATTCCGTTATTTAGATCTCTAAATGCAAATGGCATGTAAAGTGATTCTGCGCTATTCATACTTATAATAATCTTCTCTCATGTGTGCTAATGACCTGATGCAACAATCAATTTTTCTGGTCTAGTTTTACGTGTCCCAAAAGCCAAACCAACAACTAACTCACAGTTTGATATAAAATGTGATTTTATTTTCGATATCTGGAATAGACTATAGAAAGATCAAATAAAGATGTGACTCTCATGGTTGACTAACTGGAATCATGTATATATGGTTTCTAAGTTGACTTCTGGGTTTATTATTCAATACAATTCGCATTCATAATAATCAAACTGCTGGCAAGTGCAGTTATTTACTTGGTACATGCTTGATTGCTGAATTATATCTGAAGTTATTGTAAATGTAAACTTTGATATTTTGCGATTTGGATAAAATTATTAGCGGAACCATTGATATTTTAATTCCAAAGCACCTGATCTTAATCAAGCTTTGACAGAGTTTGTAATTTTTCAGTTTGTTCCTGCGTTGAAATAACAAAATATGGCCATTTCGACAACTTATGTCTTTTCAGTGCAGATAAAATCAGAACATTTTGAAATGATGATGCATCGGCAAACGAATACCGAAGCGAGAATGAGGAAAGGGGAAATTCTAAAATCATAAATCCAAAATCACGGCAAGTCACAGCAACACGAATTGAAACAGTATGACAAAGACAAAACAAATAAACAAATATGAACAAGAACACCACAAAACTAAAGCACTAGCAGTGTGAACCCCTATAGAAACTGAGGTATCATCAGGTGCTCCGGAAGGGTAAGCATGATCTGCTCCACGCATGGCACCCAACACACAGCCAGCTAAAATACAGTATTGAAAGATCTGTTTGATGACTAATTGGTAATTGTCATTTTCTAACCCTTAGACAAAACCAATTAAAATTCACGGTACGTGTTACTTCTCTTACCCTAAAACAGTACCAAGATAAAAGTTTGAAAAGCTTATGTGAGTGCGATATGATTAATTGGAAATTTATACCTCTTTAATATTTTAATGATATGTACATAAATTGGTAGATTTTTATGACGAATACTGATAATGTTAATGCACATGAATATTTCAAAAAAAATATTGCTAAATTTTGTCAATCTGTAAGATATTGATGGGCAATTTAGCGTATCATAATTCAATATAATACTGAAATTATTAGATATTTGTGATCTCAATTATATATATATAATAAAAAATATACATGTTTTTAAAAATAAATTTATCATACAGAGGCTAGAAAGAGTTTTGTAGATGATTTAATGCGTGTTTCTCTAAACAGAGCTATTGGAATTCACAACGAGCTTGTTTCAAAAGTACCCTAATGAAGAAAGCCCGAGAAATCATTTTTGGAGGTCTTGTTTTCAAGAACATATCAAGACTTACTGTCTTACATCTGCTGTGCTGATATTGTGCTTTGGATTTATTGAATGTTTTCGTAAATTTTATTAATCTGTTGAACTAGTGATTCATTTTAAAATGGTCATCATCTAAATAAACGTATTAAAAATTATCCGGATAAAAATCTTTCTTCCACACCCCCCCCCCAAAACAGGGAGCAACATGCAAAGTAAGTGAGAACCGAGCCGTCAGTCAAAAGAACGAACAATCCATGGACAAAGGCAACATCGGAAACACTAAGAAACAAGGACACCAACTGTGTACGGGACAAAAAAAATGAAGACACACATAGATGAACAACACAGACCCAATACAAACCATGGGTGAGATCAGATGCACCGGTAGAGTAAGCATCTCCTGCTTCTTATAAGACACCCGCCGTGTTGAACATGCCAACTCCGGTAGTAAAGTCAAATCCCATAGAAATTTTAGAGGGAAAGATCTGTTGTCATCTGAGAAACAGATATCCCGTAACGATCGATAAAATCGTGATGTCGGCCATAAAACTTCTGTATTGATGACTTTAAGTTTTTGGTAACGTACCTTGCTTTAGTAGTCTGTTTGTAAGCAACTGAGCTCTATCAAGGAAGTCACTGTAACGACCGCAAGCCCTTGCAAAGCACGGAGAACGGAGAATGGAGAAGGCATTGACAATATATTTGTCGCTAAAATATCCATCTATTTTTTCCAATTTCGCTAAAATGTCCTGTCAAAGTTTCGCTAAAATGTACATATTTTTGTCGCTAAAATGTCCACCCATTTCGCTAAAATGTCCATCGACGATTAATTTTGGAGATAAAATTTTATTTGGAACACTGGATAAAAAAATGAATTACATAAATTGGAGGAAATTGTTGTGCTTCACAAGAAATAAAAAAAACTAAATTAAAAAACAAATCGAATCATTTGAAAAATCGAGGCCAAATAATGATGTTTGATTGAACTTTACAACAAAAGTGGATGTTTATAGCCTATTTTTGAACAAAATATTTAGATCAGCATACCAAGAAACTATAATTTTACGTGTGAATGCTTGAAAAACGATTTGTCAAAAAACTGCGGTGTACGGCCGTGTCACCACCAAAAGTTTACATTTTTCCCTCGATTACGGTTGAGTCATTGTACGGTCTAGTCCAAATTCACAAACTCCGTAAGAAATGTGCATGCAGTTGAGTCATTTTTTAAATATTACCTGTAATTGTTGCATATCAGTAGAAGATATTAAAGACATTCGATGGATACATGTCATTATCAACAGTTTAAAGATCGATCTTTTAACTTGAAATGAAAGCTTGTTTGTATTTTCTAAAAATATATTTTGATGCTGAATTTACAGAAAAAAACAGAAGGCGTTCAACAATTAACTAAAGGTTTCATTCGTCGTGAATTAAATATTTTATCACAAGAACAGAACACCAAACCCACTCCCTCAATACATCTACATCTACGGGATACTCCTTTAATTCAATTTGTTGAATACTAAAATACTAGGAGGCAAATTTTTGGTAAAATACATTTTTTGTGCAAGAATGTTTACAAGTGCTATTTTTACATTTCTGAAAAAAATACTATAAGATAAAAACGTAGAAGCTAATTGTAGGTGGTTGGTTTCAGTCCAGACTTAAATGATCATCGGGTAAGTCTGGACTACGGATGGTTAACCGTTCCATACTCTTATGGTGTGGCGAAAGAAGGATGGAGGATGGTAATTTGTTGGTGAATATGGCAGCATAAATTTATGATCTCTTGATGGATGTTATTTTTTTATTCTATAATTGAGTGAAGAAAATCGTCTGCGCTGTTTTAAGGTAGGCCAGTTAAGTTGCTGTAGTATTTTGGTAAAACTGTATTGGTAGTTGTATTGATTTAGTGTGTACCTAAAGCTGTCCTTATTTGAACTATTTTTTGCGCCGGTCCCAAGTCAGGAATATGTTAGTCATTGGCTTGTCCTTGTCTTCTTATAAAATTTTAGTTTCTTGATATTTGGGTTATTGGATGTGGTTTGTTTCCATTGATTTATTCACTTTTTTACCTTTTTGGGCCATTTAGGGCTTGTTATATGGTGTGAGGTTCCTCACTGAGTTGAAGACCGTACGGTGACCCCTAGATGCTTTGTTTTGGGTCGGTTTAACCTGGATATGGGATGTTGTCTCCTTGACATTTACCCTTTTTCCTTTCTTTTTCATATTCTAATTTGCGGACATTTGTTGCCAAGGATCCCAAATTATGTAACAGTATTCTAATGGAATTCACCTTTTATATTTTGTCCCGTGTGGTGTCACCACTGCACTATCAGGTTTTGTTCTGTGACGTCGTGATACCGGGAAAATACACGCACAATAAACAATTTTTGAACATGCGTGAAATACAACTTTTCCCGCGAGTTACCTGATAGTGCAGCAGCGACACCAATCGGGAAAAGCAGAGTGGTGAATTCCATTGAGGCCTTACATGGGTGTTATATGCTTGTTCTTGATTGTTGGTTTTTACACCATGCTTGATAAATCTAAAAGTGTTTTTGCCTTGTTTGTGATGTTATTTTTGTGACTATTCCAAATTTCAAATGATACTTTGTCCACTGATTTAAGAATTATGTTACGGAGAGTATATTCAAAATGTACTGGTTTTCTTTTCCTAGATATGTGAATGATTTCCGTGTTGAAGGACGTTAACCACTCTTTTCTTCTTGCCATTTTTAGAGTTCGTCTAGATCAGATTTGAAGTGCATTACAGTCAGATTGTAAGTTGATGGTAAAATAGACGATAGCACGGTGTGCAAAGATACATGTTTTGCTTGATAATGTCGTTGATATATATGAAGAAAAGGTACTGGTCCAGTACTGAATCCTGACGGACTCCTGATAAGACAGGGCAATTACCGAATTCTTGTCCATCAACGACTTTCTTCTTTTCCTATTATTGATAAGAGATTGATATATTCTTCAACGGATTTTTTTTCTAAAATTTCTCAGCCAAGCATAATATAGTTCACCATAATATATATATGCTTTTCTGGTTATGCAGTTTTTTTATGCAATGTTCAGCAACCTTTTGATGTAATATTTGTTCATTTAAAAAGTAATATTTTACTAAAATGAAATGTATGTATTTTAATAAAAAAATGTGTGATAAGTAAATTTCGCAAAATGTGTGATTTCTTACATGTTTTATACTTCTCTGGTAGAGATCATAAAAAGGACTTAATATACCTTTTTCGAAGATTTGGTTAAAAATTTGGTGGACTCGTCAGTTATTCGGATATTATGAAACAATTGACATTGAAATGCAATCAATACCGAAGTTGCATAATAAACGGTAAATTTCGTTATGCTGTACACGTGTTTCAAGGAGTAAGCTCTCATCAGCAGCATTAAAATCAAACAATATGGAAAGCCACAATCCAAAAGTAGTCAAAAAAGAAGTACTCATTACCAAAAATATCGAAATTCAGCACCAATGACACCCACCGAGTGCCATACACGGAATGAACCAGAGTCACATGTTTCGCTATTCATTTACATTTAGGTTCAGCTTATATATAGATCTGCTGAACCAAAATTAGTCATTTGCTGACTTTATGATCTTAAATACATTGCAATCGGTATCTCATGTCTTCGTTGTCAGTGACAAACAGTAGTTGAAAATAGGGGGTTTGATGTTCTGTTCTAGTATGAATACTTTATTCGCCATGAGCGAAACTTTTTCTTAATTTTTTGAACGCATTGTGCTTTTTTCTGAAAATTCAGGATTAAAATGTATTTTTTGAAAATACAAACAAGCTTTTCTTTCAAGTTAAAAGGTCGGCCTTTAAATTGTTGAAATAATGACATGTATCCATCGAATCTACTGATATGCAACAATAACAAGGGTAATATTGACCAAATGCAAATGACTCGACTGCATACACACTTCTTATGGAGTTTGTAAATTTGGACTCGACCGTACAATGACTCAACCGTAATCGAGGGAAAAATGTAAACATTTGGTGGTGACACGGCCGTACACCGCAATTTTGACAAATCGTTTTACAGGCATTTACAGGCAAAATTGTAGTTTCTGAGTATGCTGATCGAAATATGTGGTACAAAAATAGGCTATAAACATCCACTTTTGTTTGGAAAAGTGGACTGACTCATTGTTATATTCAATCAAACATCATAATTTCGCTTCGAATTTTCCAGTCACTTCGGACTCTCAGTTTGGACATAAAATACAAGTTTATATGTGAACTTTGGTCCATGACGCTTGGTCTGGAGACCCCATTATATTTGGGCTCTGTGCAGTAGCACAACTTCACGCAAAACGAGGTCGAGTGAGTGAAAAGGAGAAAAAATGAGGTGTCTACCTGTTTGGGCTCGGATGATTCGCCATGTTATTATGACTCAACAAAAAATGTCGTACAGGTTACAAGACAGTGACCCTTAATTATCCACTTTTCATCCTTATTAAAACAACATGTTAAATAACAAGAAAACTTAAGTTATTGTTAATTAGTTTCTGCATATGCACCTTTCGACAACTTATGTCTCTTCAGTGCATATAAAATCAAAACATTTGGAAATCCATATACCGAAATGAATGTAAAAGCTGATAGGAAACAAATTACCAATAGGATCTAAGAGTGAAGCAGAAATCAGGACTGAGCTTTGCGAGGGGGAGATACTCCGTAGTTTTGGAAAAAATTTTGCAAATTTAGATTAAAATCTACTTCAGTTCCTTTGATATAAAAAAACACAATATTTTGACTGCATTATCTCCATAATTTTATCAGATAAGTTAAATGTAGAAACATGATTCTACAATAAATTAGCTCTCTTCGGAACATCGAATTTCTTTTTTGGCAATCGACAAATCAACATATTTTTAAACGTCTTGAAAATGTTTCATAATCACTATTCAATTAAGACAACATATCACATTGATTAAAAATGCAAGAATAAATAAAGATAATTATAAAATTAAAATTGATCCGACTGGAATCAAGACAACGGCAGTAGAATAACCAATGAACAAGGCACAAGATTACATAAATCAAGTTCCAGAACTAAGACAAGAGCATTAGAAAACGGAAGATCAAAGACACTATACAAACACTAAAAAAACTACAACAATAACAGTGTGAACTCTAAAACAAAAACAAAAACAAAACAAAGACAAAAAAACCCCCAAACAAACAAACAAACAAAAAAAAACAACAAAAATACAGAGTGACATCAGGTCCTCAGTGTAAACATGACTTGCTCTGTATACTGTCAGTAGGTCAATCTAGGGTAAGTCAGAATAGGTAATATCAAATCCGGAAAGACGTGAATCTAGCTGAAAATGTTCGTATTCATTTGTGGCACCGATATTTCACCCATATTTATGATGCCGTTGTAAAGGCCATAAGAATTTCAGGAGGAACGAAAATAACAACGGCTGAACATATCCCTGACACAGCAGTTTTTGTGACAGTGCTTTTGCTGTTTCTACAAAGCAAGTGTATGAGCTACAATCCATACAGTAACGAATTAATTGTGTACTCAATATGCTGGGAAGGTTGGAATATTGCTGCTTAAAAAAATTAAAGTTCACAACTGAGAAGTCAAAATCATCACATTTGTTATATAACCTAGATTTCAGACATCCATGTCCATCAATGCATAACAAATGGACAAGGTATGAAACAGAATTGGGTGTATCGGTTTAATTCCAGTTCACTGGTGTAAATAGTAAGTAAATCTTATATTATTAAAAGAAAGTGCATCGGCTATATATTTGAAGCAGAAATTAAATGACTGGGCTAGTTGTTTTTGTTTCTGGTGTATGCCTTTGTAAAAATACTCTGTTTCATACAAATAAATGAAAAGGCTAGCTTAAGGTAACACGATACCAAATGGTACATGCTTCAATATTCCTAATTTTTTGCACACTGTTGCATCTTTGTAAGATACATCGGTATATGAATTAAAAAATAGGGGTCACCATGCTTGATTTTCCATAAAACCCAACCAAAAAATAATAAGAAACGGAGTAAACACAATATGTCTCCCAAGCTTCGTTTGGGGGCATAAATATAGATTTTGGTGCCAACTTTACAAAGACAAATAGGGAAAATCTAGAAATTATGTCAGTAATTTGTAGTTTTTGCGACGTTACTATATGTCAGGATATACGAATGTTGACAAAAAACTAACATATTGTAGAGCTCAAAACACTGAATCCATACATATATAAAACAACATATGTCACCATCCTTGTTTTAGAGTTACAGCAAGGCAAACGTGGCAAAAACGCCTAAAAAGTGTTAAATTGCGTGACGTTAATAAATTACGTTACATTGGTGAAAAAATAAATTGGCGTCGATAAATTTGATGTTTAACTTCTTAAATCAGCTTTAGTATACGAGAGTTGTCTATAAGTGTCAAATAACGTGTTTGCAGTTTATATGACTAAGGTCAGAAACATTTGATCATATTTAAATTCGTTTTTCAGAAATAGTTTTTTAAACACGGAGCGTAAAATTTCTAAACCCCGACGAAATCAAATCTGCTTTTCACATTTACAAAATTAATGGATTATCTTTCAATAAATAACTTAATTGTTTGACAGAAGACAGATATTTGCATGGAATGGAAATTCTGAACAAGCAAATGAATAAATTTCTACGGTGGTACATTTAGGACACACAAAATCTTGTTTTTTCATAATATTATGTCGAGCCCTCGACTTATTATCTCTTATGTCGAGTGCTCGACTTATTATCTCGAGCTTTAGAATTATTATGTCGAGTGCTCGACATATTTTTTTTCAATGCCGGATTCTTTGTAGATTGAAATGATATTTAATACATTTGTAACCTCGTATACATGACCCGGCACTTGAGCCAGGGGATCAGGGGCTTCCTCCGTGTACAGAGCTGCTCCGGGGGACATCCCCGTGGTTGATAGTGGAATACCTTGTCGCTGGCGACGAGATAGAAAGGGTCACGCTCTGTGCAGAATAAAGATCCCTTCTATATATATTTCGATACGGAAGAGTATGGCCCATTTTCCAGAGGCAGTCAAAAATCATTCCCCGGTTGTCCCTCCCACCTGGATTCTTTCTGTTTTCTTTCAGATTAATGTTTGAATTGATTATAATTTGTTCTCGTCCTGATATAGCTAAAATATTGCTGAGTGGACAGAAAGAACCAAGGCGGGAGGGACAACCGGGCAACGAAATTGGAAAAGAGAAGAGTTGGAAATTTAGGCTCTTATACGATCCCAAAGGCCTGCTCTTCAGTATCGAAATATATAGAAAGGAACTTGATTATGCACAGAGCGTGGCCTTTTTCTTTGCCTACAGTAGCAAGCGGAAATGTATTCCCTATCCACCACCTAGGGACGCGCCCCGACTAGCTCTGTAGACAGAGGAAGCCCCAGATCCCCTAGCTCAAGTGCCGGGTTATGTATACGAAGTGACAAATGTATTAAATATCTTTTTAATCTACAAAGAATCCGGAATTGGAAATAAAACATGTCGAGCACTCGACATAATAAGTCGAGCGCTCGAAATAACAATTAGTGCGCTCGAGATAATAAGTCGGGCACTCGACATAATAAGTCGACAGCTCGTGATAATAAGTCGAGCGCTCGACATTATAAGTCGAGAGCTTGAGATAATAAGTCAAGCGCTCGACATAAGTCGACAGCTCGAGATAATAAGTCGGGCCCTTGAGATAACAAGTCGAGCGCTCGACATAATAAATCGAGCTCTCGACATAATAAGTCCAGCGCTCGACTTAATAAGTCGAGACCTCGACATCATTAGTCCAGAGCTCGACATAATAAGTCGAGCGCCTGACATAATAAGTCGAGCGCTCGAGATAATAAGTCGAGAGCTCGACTTACTAGTATGAAAAAAATAAGATTTTGTGTGTCCTAAATGCACCACCGTAGATCTGTGATAGGCGTATAGCTATCCTTTTTTTCTAAAAGGAAACCGTATACATCCACAGCTAACAGTTTTAATAAGTTTTTTACGATAAATAATATACGGGACTTTCGAGATAGAAAATATTGTGTAGTTGAATATGGAACTTTAAGCAAGAATAAGTAAGGGGGTGGTATAAGGAAGATCTGCACCCAGAATTCCGTGAAAAATGGATCAAAGACTCAAATAGCCGGGTTGCGTTTTGCTGCTTCTAGCTATAAATAAAATGTTGAATTATAGGTTCCTCAATAGGATTGTGTATAGAATATGTTGAAAGAATGACTAAGTTAAAATATGAAAAAAAATGGAAATTATTCCATAAAGGCAGGTACACATCTTCATTCTGTGAATTTTGAAAGATCTGGGTCGAAAACCATTGGAGTTGATTTTACAAAATTGGTACCGTTTGATGAAAATGTCAATGAAAAATGTCTAAGTTCCAAAGCCCGTAAAATTGTAAAAAATCCCGAAAATAATTCCATAAAGTCATGTTACATATAAAAATATTCTGTGAAGTTTCAAAGATCTAGGTAGAAAACTGTAGGAGGAGTTGATTTCATAAAATAGGTACCCTTTGTTGAAAATGTCGATCAAAAATGACTAAGTTCCAAAGTCCGGAAAAATAGGAAAACATTTTCAAAATAATTCCGTAAAGTCAGTTGCACATCTTCAATATATATGGAAACAAAGTTTCAAAAATGTAGATTGAAAACTGTAGGAGTTGATTTCACAACCACCCTCCCGCCCGACATTCACCATACTATAATCCGGATTTGCAATCTGTGCAACCCCGGCCAAAAAGTCTCATATTGCGAATTCCCAAAATATAATTTTCAATCCCGAGCTTCGAAAAAATTACAATTGCAAATCCTGGATCACGTTAAAGTTTGTTACCGAATATTCTCTCTGAACAAAAAGGCCGATCCCGGTGTCCCGAAAAAAGTTGAACAAATGATTTGGATTCCTGGTCCATTGTAAGGATAAATTCTCGACATACCTTCCAATAGAAACAAACTATCCCTTAACTTTAGGTG
>MJUU01023926.1:59642-75829 GCA_002080025.1 Modiolus philippinarum
CCCCCCCCCCCCCCCCCAAAAAAAAAAAACTCGATAAATGTGTCTGGACCGGGTCAAACGATGTGGTGATGCGACTTATTCATTGCTTGCTTTTATATCAAAAACTGACAGTTCCTTTTTATAAAGTTAAAAAAAAAATGCTACATTGTGTATGAATAATATTCATCTACTCAATTTCACTATTTTTATTTATAATTTAATAGAAATAGGTTTAAATGTAAAAGTTTTGTATGATCATTACATGTAAAAATTTATTAACGTTTTAATTGCCGTCGATTAACGTCAGGCGCGATAACCCTTAGTGTAACGTCATTTAGTATCGTGTAACCTTAAAGTGGTGCATAATTTTTTCCCATAGGAATTTCTATTGTTTGTTGAAAAACGCGGTTCCATATTTAATTAAAAAATGTTGTTGATAAAAAATTCAATTATCTTTAGCGCATTATTAAGGTCTTTCCCGACTCCAGTCGGAAAGACCTTATAGTAATTCTTCTGATTATTATTATTATTATTATTCTTCCGTAAGGTCTCTGTACGGAAAACCTTTTGACGTATCATTACGAAACTTCGCGTACTAACTGGAAGTTGAAAATTCTCTTTCGAATTTAGGGTACGGACGAAATCTATTTTTAGTAACAGAGTTATCTCCCCGACCCCTGTTTTTGTTGTTAGCAGATAGACTCAGAAACCGTAACCGATATAAAAAATCTGAGGTGGGGAAAATGTTTCATTCATCCTCAGGATGATTTATCATGCAAAAAAATTTTTTTGGGTCGCGACCCCGGTTACGCGTTTTTGACCCCTAAATATGCAAATTTTTCAAAGTTGTCGGATTTTGATGAAATTTGGTATCCAGGTAGCTCTGATGACCCTGATTACAAATCTGGGGTCAAAAAAATTTTTCGGCCGCCATTTGAAATTTTGTTCTCGCTATATCTCGGAAACGATAAAAAATTTATAAAAATATTATATTGCAAAAATGTTCCTCTCATTGAGATCTACATTTGATTCAATTGAACGAAAACTCTGCGACAAACCGTTTTTGAGTTATTGCCCTTGACGCGTTTCGGTAAATCGGTTTTTTGCGAATAACTTTTAAACGCTTACAGATAATATAGTAAACATATAGGTTTAAAGTGATCAGCATGAAAAGACCTTCAATTTGAGTACCAGGTTGAAGGTCATCGGTGACCTTTGACCTTGACCTTTGACCTTGTTAGCATATAAACTCAATAACCGTAATAGATAGCTGAAAAATTATATCAGCAAAAATGTTCACCATGTCAAGGGCTACATTTGTCTCATTAAGACCGAAGCTCTCCGATGACTTCCTGAAGAGTTATTGCCCTTGACATGTTTCGGAAACAGGTTTTTTGTGTATAACTTTTAAACTTTTACAGATAGTATGGTCATGTAACATATCAAATTAATCAGTAAGAAGAGACCTTCAATTTGATCCCAAGGTCAGAGGTCATCAAGGTCAAAGGTCAAGGTCATAGCCAATTTTTTCGTTTTTTTAACGTAAAATCTTTAAAACGATTAAAAATGCCTACTCTAATATATTGGAGACAATACGCATCTCATCAAGATGATTTTTAACATGTGACATGACAAAACATAACACTAAACACAACATTGACTGGGAAAGACCTTGCAATTGTTCTCTGAACAATTGTCTTTTTAATTTTCACTGCTTTTCTTGTCTGACTCAGTATGGATTTTTTTAACGAAATATGTCATATCTTTTCCTATTACCAAAAAGAAATACATGCGTCCTCCGTTTTTTGTACAGAAACATTGATGTATGAGATTGGAAATTTCTGTTTAAAGTTTATCATGTGGACGGGTTGTATAAAGGGTAGAAAAATCAAACTTTTGAATGTTATCGTAGTATGCGAGATTGTTTGGGGAGAGCTGTTCAAGGAGATTTTTTGATTTTTAAGAATCCACATTTGCTTCACGTCGCTGAACAAGCTTTTTAGACCATCTCTAACTGTGCAGCAAAGAAAGTGGTAAGATAAAAATGTTGGGGGTTATGACAATTAACACAAGTAAAATATTTTATTCGGCCTAAATAATTTCGAGTTGAACTGTTGGAGTAATCCCATCATTAATCTACCCATCTGATTCCTTATTTAGATAAATATCTTGGCAGCATTATAAAAATTTGTGTGCAGAGGTGTATTAAAGGTTGGTTGCCAAGACAATTATGTCTCTTTGAACATGTGTAAATGTATTTTATCCTTGATTGACCAATGTTCAAGTTTTCAAATTTCAGTCACTTTACAGTATTGGATCATCAAACCTTGCATTAGATGCGTCTTGAATTGTAAATCAACATCCATTTAAGTTTGGGTTTCTAGGGTCTACAAATTCAGCTTGAACCACTTACAATCAAGTTCTCAGACATGTTCAAACCTTAGTCACTGCATATACTTTTATCTTTATTGGTATGTTTGTGTCCATGCAATTTGGGCCACTTTTACCACATTTAAATTCTGAAATTTTAAATCTTAGTCACTGCACATGGTATAAATCATCAGTCCTTGAATATCCATGTACCTCTGATGTTCTTTTAGCAATCCGGGCAATTTTGGGTCTTTTTGACCCCTAACTTCCAGGTTCTCCTGAAAGACTTACATTAAAGTTTTATAAGAAGTTTCAGATGTCAGTCACCATTATCAGCCTGGTGTGTCGGCGGGATTATTGTTGTGGTCGGGCAGTATGTGCGATTGTCGGGGAGATCATTATTACTGTGATAAACATTATTGAATTCATTATAGTAATAATTTCTTTGTCTGGATCGCATCTGTTGTTTAGGCTGTAATAGTGGTCCCGTCGATTCACAATTGGCAAATAGTAGTCACTATATACTGGAGGATAATATGCATCCATACTGTATGATAGTTAATCAGCTTCCAAGCATAGTATGGTCATTTGGCCTACAATTTTCGCTTGATTGATTTTCAATCACTTTACATTATAATTATTTTCAAACCTTGCATCTGAGCTAAATCATCTCATTTTGACCTACATGTTTAACATTCAATTTACCATCATAGTTCAAATTTTAGGTTCGTGTTAGAGATGTGCTATATACTGCAACCACGAAGCAAAATTGTTACATCTGTTGTGCTCAACAGTACATCTATTTTTGTAAATATACTAGTATAACATTCTTTTTTATATGCATTCATTGTTTTTAGTGCTCAACTGCCAAACCAACTGCATTTGTTATTATTATATTAACACATATGTGTAAGAGTGGATGGGAATATGTCTTTGTACTGGTTAAATGTTATTTATTGCTTGTTGTTACTACATAAATCTTTGTATGTAAACATTGATTATGGATAATCATATACACATTCCATCAATGAATGTGAGGGGTCTTTTTCAAATTCCAAAAAGAGGATTGATGTTTTTAACTGGGTCAAATCAAAACATGTGTCCATCGTTTGTTTTTAAGGTTAGTGAGGACAGCATGTGATAAAACCAGAAAAATGGCGGGAAAAAATTTAAATTGTTCAGACTGGAATAAAATTTGACATGAATGTTAATGAGCATGTGTAGAAACAAACTTTGGTTTTAAAAACATCAAAATGGCGACCGTTGCTATGGGAACAGAAAATGGCGGGACATTTTCAAATTGCTCCAAAATGACTGAAATTTGACAGGAAGGTTACTTAGCATGTGTAGATACGAGTTTTGTCTTTAAAATATCAAAATGGCGCCCGTTGCCATGGAAACAGCAAGATGTTCAAGTTCCTTCGTATATGATGAAAAATGGAAATAATCTTGAAATAAGTTGAAAAAAAAGGAAAATAATAATAAATTAACACAGTAAAAGTGCTGAAAAAAGGAAAATAACTTTGATAAAAATTAAATAAAATAGAGATAATAGTAGTGAAAAACGTAAATTATGTACACAAAGGGATAAGAAAAGTGGAAAAAAATGAAAGATTAAAACTTGAAAATTGTGGGAAGAGAGAATTCGCCCTAGAACAATAATACCAGTCTCCCCTTTCTAAACAATTAACGCAGACGTGATAGAAATACTGCCAGAACAAGCCACTGTTGATTTACGTTTTATAAAGATCAATCCCTGGAAGAAGAAAATATGAGAAATATCAACTCATTCATTTAGTCAACGCCATCCAAAATATATCTTTATACAGCATAAAAGATCATTCCGGTCAAAACGGTGGCCAATTGGAAAAACAAACTACTTCCGGTCCCGCATGCGCTCTCCTTTATCTTTCTATAGGACCCCCCTTGGAGTCACTTGTCGAACTATCATACAATTTATCACAAAATTTAAATTTGTAGATGAATTTTTTGTATTTATGATTAACAGTAGGCAAGAAAGTATCCACTTCCGGTTTGACATGTGTAACGTACAACTTCCTGTTCTAGTCAAGGGAAGACCGTATACAGTCATATGACTAATTTAGTTTGGTATTTGTGCTACAAGCACAGCAGGTGACATCACTTCTGGTTTTTGCTCTAGTGACGGCACAATTTTTTTAGGGGGAGGAGGGCAACGTTGTCAACTTTGAATGCTTGTAGGTCTCTTAAAAGCCTGGTTTGCTATACTGATTTTTTTTATATTTTGAAGATAAAGGTTTTTAAAGGTATAGATTTAAGTAAAAAAAATGAAATTTTGAATTCGGAAGTTTTTCTGAATTTCACTTTTTATGTCCCTCCAGGGGGCAAAAAGTGATAAAAAATCTAACCTCAATGTGCACATAATTAGGAATATTAGCAAAAATAATCGACAGAAATGGATGTCTTTTTAGAAATACCTTGAAAACAACAAAGACCTATAATCCAAACACTCTTTTTACAAAAACGATGTACAATTGGTTTTTTAAATGGTCAAAGGGGGGTTATTGGGAATTCGGACCATTATTCAGGGGGAGGTAACTTTGACCCCATTTATGTCAGAAAAACGCCTGGAAGGTGGTCCAATATTTATACCAAAGAAAGGGTATATATTCAACAGTAATATATTTTAAAAATAGCCATTTTGAATCCGGAATTATTTTTGGGGTCAGGTGTCCTCACTAACCTTAAGAAACTCATAGTACAGAAGAAGTCGTAAATAAATGAAAAGATGAATGGTGTTATCAATGTTTTTTTTCAGCCATGGTGATAGTGTAAGTGATAAATTTGTCCTGGTAAAATATGTCCGGGTGGACATGCTCTCCTAGGAAATTTAGTCCATGGTTACAGATTTTACTAGTAAAATATATCCGTTTTTAGTAAAATAAGTACCAGGACCTCTTTAACTAGGAAGAATTGATCACTCACGAAGTCTAAAGTTTTAAAGAAATAAATTTGTAGTTGAATTTGTATAACATAAAATCAACTATATATGATTATTTTTAATATCACTGGATCAAGTTTTTATAGTTAAAATGATCTAAAATGTATTAGGTTGAAGTCACAAAAAGTGATGGACATATTTTCCTAAGTAAATATTGTCCATGGTCACTTGAAATACAAATTTATTATTTATCCTTTCTTTATTAATATTATAAAGGTAGACAATAAATATGATTGCTTTAACAAATATATGTATATTACTATATGGACTTATTTTCCTTAGTAAATATTGTCCATGGACATAATTTACTAGGTACTATTGTCCCTTTCTACTTAGAATAAGCAATGAAGGGATATGGAGTAAATTCACATGAGACAAAGTATCTACATTTACATGGGAAAACCAAGCAATGGAACAACGCCTTTATTGTATATTAAGCAACATGTAAATGGACTTATTTTACTAGAAAATATTATTTAAGGACTAGATTTACTAGTAGATATTGTCCATTAACTTAATTCACTCTAATATATTGTCTTGTTTGATGTTTTCATTTATATTAAGATTAACTATTTTGGACAGTAAATAAGTTGATATAAATGATAAGGTGTAAATATTATGTGACAAATTTGACTGCTGAGGTAAAGTGTACCAAACAAGGCAAAAAAAAATTTGTAGTTTTCAAATAATCTAAGATATTTTCGTCCTGATTTGAATTGGATTTTTGTTGATATTCAACAGATTTTGTGAAGCTCTTGCGTTTCCGATTAGTAAGTGATCAAAGGGGCTGATTTTTATTTTCCCCAGTTTGTGTCCAGCTGATTAATGTGTTTTTTAAACTTTAGTGGTCGACATGCTGCGGTGGTATCATGCTGCGCTTTTCCTAGGAAAAATTGTCCATGTGAAAATATCTTCTTGGAAATTAAGTCTAAGGACATTTTCAACCAGTAAAATTTGTAATCCTGTAGTAAAATATGTCCAGCATTTAGGAAAATAATGGTCGGACATATTTTACTAAAGGTGGACAAATACTCCTAGTTTAAATTGTCCTATGACTTAATTTCCTAGTAGATATTTTCACATGGACAATTTTTCCTAGGAAAGATTGTCCACAGGACAAATATTACTACCGGACATATTTTACTGTTACAATAGCAGAAGTGCAGGTATATGTGTTCTATTCAAAAGTGGGTATGATTTTGAGGTTCATTATTCAATTTTCGATCTAAATGGACGTTATATTATTCTAGATCTTACATTATACGATCAGAGATTAACACTAGTATGTTTATACGGCTATAATACTGATGAATCAAACTATTTTAATGAGTTGGGTCATAAAACCATGAAATTCAATAATACCAGTTTTATATTTAGTGGTGACTGGAATATAGTACAGTATAGGCATATTGATACCTATTATGTAAAACATGACAGAAACCAGAATGCTAGGGAAAAATTTGATGAGTTAAAAGAGACGCTCGTGTTGTTGGATGCATGGATGACATGTTATTCTCATGATAAGAAGTTGACATGGCGTCAAACATCACCTGTAAAACAAAGTCGAATTGACTATTTCCTTCTGAGGATCTCTTTGCTCTCATGGACTTAACAAAAATTATTCCAGGGTAAAGCGCTAATCATTCAGGAATTATTTTTGGTTTCTCTGCTAGTCTTACAAAGCGTGACAGAGGGTACTGGAAATTTAATTCATAGTTATTACGAGACTCTGATTATGTAGAGCTACTTAAACGATCTATTAATGATGTCGTATCAGAATACTATGCTGGCGAGGATAGAGAAAATGTGTTCGATCTACAGGTATTATGTAATAACCAAACATTTTTTGAAATATTAAAAATGAAGATTAGAAGTGAAACAATAGCTTATAGTATAAAAAAATCAAGGGAGGAAAAAGAGAGATTTAGTAAACTGAATTGAGATATATGATTTAGAAAATAATGTAAATTCAAATCCAAATGAAGAAGTATTGACGTCACTTAATCAGAAAAAATGTGAATTAGAAACTAGAAGACAACATTTAGTTGAAGGCATTATTCTCCGTTCTCGTGCTAACTGGCATGAGAATGGAGAAAGATACACAGACTATTTCTGTAAATTAGAAAAGAAAGCATTCCTTGATAAAACTATGACTGAAATAACAGATGATAAATGTAACCATATATCAGATCAACCCAAAATTTTAAGTGAATTAGAACATTTTTACCAAAAACTTTATTCTGTACAAAAATTGACTTTCGATGATGAACACTTTTTTGTGCATGATGTTGGATTGAGTGAAGATGAAAAAATGTTATGTGAGGGTAACTTATCATTTTAAGAATGTGGGACTGCATTTAAGCAGATGGATAATGGTAAATCCCCTGGTTCAGATGACTTTAATGTGGATTTTTATAAATTATTCTGGAGAAATATTGGACCTTTTCTATTTCGATCTTTAAAGTAAGTGAGAACCGAACCGTCAATCTAAAAGCGAACAATCCAAGGTCAATGGCAACACCAGAAACAAAAAAGGCAGAAAAAAAACAAAGACACAACATGGGTACAGCACAGAAAAGAAAAATGAAGACACTCAGACACAAAGATGAACAACACGGACCCAATATAAAACCATGGGTGAGATCAGGTGCACCGGTAGAGTCAGCATCTCCTGCTTCTTATAAGACACCCGCCGTGTTGAACATGTCAAATCCGGTAGTAAAGTCAAATTCGGTAGAGGAAACAACAATTAAACTTTAAAGGGAAAGATCTGTTGTCATATGGGAAACAGATATCCCATAGCGGTCCACAAGATGATGATGTCGACCGTAAAACTTCTGGAGGAATGACTTCAAGTTTTGAGTAACGTACCCTTGTTGAAGTAGCCTATTTGTGAGCAACCGGGCTCTATCAAGGAAGTCACTGTATCGAACACAGGCTCTTGAATAGCGAATGAGCTGGGAGATGTAAACTCCATATGCCGGCGCTTTTGGGATGTTGCTACAAAGAAAGGGGAAGTTTACTATTGGAAAGGTGAAGTCATCGCGTTTATCGTACAGCTTAGTTTGAAGTCTCCCTCTGTTGTCAATTTCAAGGTGAAGGTCAAGGAACGAGGCTGATGTAGAAGTGTAGAAGTTTAAAGTTTGGTTATGAATTTGGTTGTGAAAAGACAGAGGACAGATTGGAAACTGGCGTCCTATAAGTTTATTAAATACTGATATAAAAGTTGCATCAGCTGTGATTGCAAACCGCTTCAAACAAATACTTCCGTCTATCATCTGTGATACTCAAAAAGGTTTTATGAAGAATAGGTTTATTGGTGAGAATACAAGACTTTTGTATGACTTGATGCCCTTTCTGGAAGAAAATGATTTACAGGGTTTGTTACTGTTGATTGATTTTGAAAAAGCTTTCGATTCTATTGAGTGGAATTGTCTGGAAAAGGCATTAGTCAGTTTTAATTTTGGTCCTTCAGTATGTAAATGGGTAAAAACATTACATACTGAGTTGTGTTATTAATAATGGCCATATGTCAATCTTTTTTTGTCTTCAACGAGGTTGTCGTCAAGGGAATCCATTATCTCCTAATTTATTTATCAGTGGTGTAGAGCTACTTGCTACGCAATTAAAACCTAATCAACAGTTAAAGAGAATTATTATAGATGGGAACGAATCACTCATTAGTCAGTATGCTGATGACACTTTTTTAATGCCTGATGGTAGTGAACAATCACTGTATGAAACTTTACAAATGTTTGATAAATTTCGACAAGTAACTAAATACCGAAGTTCCTGTGAATTTAATTTCTGCATATGCGCATTTCGACAACTTATGTCTCTATCTAAACGTTTGGAAGACCATAAACTCAAAGATATGTAAAAACTGATAGAGAACAAATAACCAATATGATCTAAATATAAAGCCAAAATCAGCTAAGGGCAGAGCTTTGCATGAGTGAGATACTCCTTAGTTTTCGACAAAATTTACACAAATTTAGATATAGTAAGGTTCCAAATATAATCGGCTATCGGGTCAGTACCGAATACTGACTACTGGGCTGGTGAATGCCCTCGGGGACTAACAGTCCACCAGCAGTGGCATCGACCCAGTGATAACAAATAACTAAATACCGAAGTTCCTGTGAATTTAATTTCTGCATATTCGCATTTCGACAAGTCTCAGAATTAAAAATGAATAATAGAAAAACGAAAGTTGCTTGGGTCGGAAATAAGAGATACTCCGATTTAATTATTTGTCCAGATAGAAACCTTGATTGGTCTTCTTCTAATTTTAAATTTCTTGGCATTGACTTCTCACTCAATCTCAACATTATGCCTAACTTATATTTTCGAAAACGATTATAGACATATCAAAATCATTAAAAAGCTGGCAGCATAGGAAACTTACACTCCTGGAGAAAATTACAGTGATAAAAACATTAACTTTGCCAAAATTAATTCATCTTTTTGACATCATTATTATATAGATCAGAACTTGTTGAACGAAATAAATAAGTTATTTTTCAATTTCATTTGGGATGGAAAAAATGAGAAAATTAAATGTAACACTCTTATTGCAGAAAAAGAAGATGGGGGCTTAAAATGATACATTTGTAGTCTTTCAATACAAATTTGAAGATAAGTTGGGTTAGAAGATTCTTTTCAAATTTGGTTGGAGAATGGCAGGCTATCTTTCATTCAATGTTAAAAAAGATTGGGGGAGGTATTAAGTGTTTTTCTCTGCAAAAAGAAACACTTTTAGAGGTTTCTGATAAATTAAGTAATCCTTTCTGGAGGGATGTCATGCGTTCTTTTATGTTATCTAAACCAGTTTTGAAAATTGATTTGCCTGAATGTCTCTCACTGCATATTTTATTTTTCATTCCAGTAGACGATTTCCACTTGTATAACAAATGGTTTGCTGCTGGGGTAGAATATTTATGTCATAGTTTTGATTATCAGAAAAATGTTTTTTTTTTTTTTTTACTTTTGAGCAGATAAATGCCAAAATTGGTACAAATAATCTTATGAGATGTTTTAGCCTATTATCAACAATACCAACAAAAGTGAAGAGGTGTGTCCGAGATAACATCTCTTTTTCGGAAAATTCAATACCGATGGATACCTTTCTAGAAAGGCTTATTTACAGTAGGGATAAAAAATTTGCATATAAAGATTTGATTAAAGACATTGTTCATTTCCCGAATGAAAAATTTCTGAAATGGGAAAATGATTTACAAACAAATGTTTTTGATAACAAATCTAAATATTTTTCTGTCCTTGATAAATGTTGCAAGGATACATATTTGTACAATTTCCAATATAAATTTATACACAGGATTGTTCCTACAAATACATTTCTTTATAAAATTCATATAAAGGATGATCAACTGTGTTCTTTTTGCAGAATACATCGGCAAACGAATACCGAAGCAAGAAAAGGAAAGGGGAAATTCTAAAATCATAAATCAAACATCACGGCAACTCACAGCAACAAGAATTGAGACAGTATGACAAAACAAATAAACAAAAATGTACAAGAACGCCACAAAACTAAAGCACTAGCAGTGCGAACCCCTATAAAAACTGAAGTATCATCAGGTGCTCCGGAAGGGTAAGCATGAAGGAGGACGAAACAGTTGTGCACTTATTTTATAACTGTGGAGTTACTGCCAGATTTTAAATAATTTCTGTTACTGTATGAAATTGTTCAATAGAGTCTTTGAATTTAATCTGAAAAAAAATTTTCTTGGATTTATTTATTATCATAAGTTAAAAAATATATATCTACAAATGTAAGTTTAAAAAAGCTTCCTTGTATTGTTGGGTTGAAAAACATTAAATTAAAAATTACTATGCACTTGAACTGTATGTTGCTAAAAAAACATGGTAAAGTTAGACAGATTGAAAAAGTTTTGGACCCCTATTCAATCAATTTTTTTCAGATATGATTCTAGATTTAAGAACAAGCAATAAATACAACACATAGACATTTAAACAACATATAATAAAAATAATTTTTCATATGTAAATTGTTTTTAATAATATGAAAGAGATGTGAGTGAGAGAATGTATAAGAGTTGATTCAAAATAACATTCGCCTTTGTTTTCAAGTATATTATCATAAAATTATGTTTATATGTATATTTATTCAAATTCCCTGCAACACCCTGGTCAGGTGGTGTAGTGCGGGTTTTTGTAAAACACAGGACTGGATTGCACAAAAGTTAATAGACTATTAAATATATAATAATCTATTAAGCTTTAACATTTCCTACTAGTTTAATAGACTATTAACTTTTAATAGTCTATTAAGTTTTAATTGAGCTTTGTGCAACCCAGTCCTGACTATTAAAAATAAATAAAAAATAAAAAAAGAAAGTGGTAAGAGTTTGGATAGGGCTTAGTGGAACATCTGTAGATCCTACAATGAATCTCTGAAGTAGATTATTAAGTTAAGGTACCTTGTAAATGTTAGTCGGATAACTATTATTCTTATCCACTTTAATATCGAAGATTGCTAACCTAGAAGTGTGTTTTGTGATTAACTCGACCACAAGTATTGCAGTTGGGGTATAAATATTCTCACTTTTTAGACAGGACAGTTCCTATTTTTAGCGGTGTGAGATTTCCTTGTCTTGTACCCCCGGTACAAGACAGAAATTACCAAGCAACGTATTCAGACGTCATTGACGTCGCTTAGGAACGTCGGATGTCAAGTACGGCTTGGTGGTAAATAAATCGTAGTTCGTGAGTACAAAAGTGTGAAAATAAATCAAACACCGTTGAAAATGCAAGATTTAGAAATCTCAGACACCCTCGGGTAAGATTTCAATTGTTCTCTGACTCGGCAAGCCTCGTCAGAGAAATATTGAAATCTTACCCTTGGGTGTCTGAGATTTCTTGATCTTGCCTTTTCACCGGTGTTAGATTCATATAATCTAAATACTTTTTCTTTTGCTGATGTATCATACGAACAAACACAATATTGCTATAATCTTTGTCTGCAGATACTATGACGTATTTCTCTTGGAGGTTTGTCGATTTTTTTTTACAACAAGAGGATTATCAATTAAACGGGGCGCTCTAGTCCTTATACATGTTTTCAAGCGCTAGATACGATTAATAATATAATGACTTAATCGACATGATCCAGTCTGACAATGTCTCCACATTTTCTTTTTCTTTCTTCGCACACATTCTGGAATAGTCCTTAACTGCATCCATCTTAATCTTGAAGCTATACTTCCAGATAATGCATCTGAATAGGATGTCAAGACTTTTAGTCATATTACATAAACACACATGAACTTGTTCAAAATAAAAGTGGTCTTTTCAACATATCATAACAAATTTTTGTCATACCATAGCTGATCTAATAATTAATGCATACTCTAACAAAACCTTTACAAATGACAATAACTTAATGTAAGTTCAGTTACTTACCATATTAACCCCATTACGTTTCATTCTATTACTTCATATTAAGTAAAGAACGAAACACAATTACAAAACTTACCAGTTAGAACCGAGATACACAAAACGAGATGTATTATTTTTGTGGAGAAAAAGGAAATAGACATTCCAATAGCTGCCATAATGCCAGCTGCTACAGTACATACTTGAGGCCCAAACTTTTTGACCATGATTCCAGAAAGGACTCCTAAAATCAAGATATATTCTTTTAAATAATTGTTATTTTTTTATCAATTTTAGATAATCTAATAATTCAAAACGCGTTCCTTACTAACTATTATTCACCTTTCAAAGATTGCATTAAAGAATGGAGATCCAAAAATCAAATGGAATGTTTCTAAAATGCAGATGAAATCATGTTTTGCTTTCAGAAAGAACTGAGAAGAAGTATTCTAATTGCAGGGTACATTGAATTCATAATATATATGTACATGTAATGTGTGCAAATTACACGTGAGACTTTTACTCGGTAGTGGCTCCAAATCACTCTGCGAAACATCATTACATAAATTGTGTGTGTGTGTGTGTGTGTGTGTGTTGTGTGTGTGTGTGTGTGTGTGTGTGTGTTGTTCATCTTTGTGTGTGCGTTTGTCTTCATTTTTCTTCCCTGTGCCGTACCATATTGTGTCTCTGTTTCTTTGTTGTTTCCGATGTTGCCATTGTCCTTGGATTATTGGTTTTGGATTGACGGTTTGGTTCTCACTTACTTTCTTAATAAATAAAGAACAAACTGGGTACAAATACAACAACCAACCTGCATTTCATTAACTGTGGACATGTTTTTCTTTCATTTAGAATTAAGAAATATTGTCAGTAACATATAATTCCAGTAAATACTATACATCATATTATGAACAAAGTCTAAAATCTTGTTCATGAAATAAAATGATGCTTGCGTTCAATCAATGTGGGTTTCAATTGCGATTTCTTGCTTTCCTTCTCCGCTGTTCACCATTAAGAAGGAACTATTAGTCCTAAATTTACCCCAAAAAACTATCTCTGTTGTCTTACTTACGTTCACGCAAAAAATATCATAATCTGGATAACATTTCAGTAAATTGTCATTCATATGATTAATCCAATATGCACATGATATGTTAATTCGTACTCTCAGTGAATTGAATAGCAGTGGCCATTTTTTTTACTTTGTTTTTAATGGTATTGAATATAGTAAACTAAGCAAATAAACATAACTAATTGATAATTTGAAAATTGAATCGTATGTTGAGTAATTTTAACACAAATCTAAACAATTTAATCATTAAATGTTATGACACACAAAAAATTACAATTGTTGTGCAAGAATGCATTTTCAATGATTGTTCAAGAAATGTGAAGTTTTTTCGGTTTTTTGGGGGTTTGTTTGTTTGTTTGTTTGTTTGTTTTTTTTTTTTTTTGTTTTTTTTATTGTTTTGTTTTTGTTTTTGTTTTTGTTTTGTTTTGGTTTTTTTTGGTTGTTGTTGTTGTTTCTATTTTCAGGCAATGCTAGTATCTAGTTCTTTTTTTAAAATATGTTTTCAACACAAAAAATATCAAAAGATTGAAGTCCTTATCTGAGCCCTAATACTGAATATTCAATCGGATGACTTAAAAATCTGTAAATTCACAAATTTCTATAATTGTTTATTTTCTATTTTTGTCGTTATATTTAAAAACAAAAGTGTTTAATTCTTATTTCATTAAAACATATTGCCATCATGTTTTGAAAGTGTACATGGATTTCAAACATTAATAAATATACAAGCATAAAATTGTTAAAATGTTACGTCAACATGTTTTACTTTAGAATTTTAAGAGGTAGCGAAATTGAATCAATGGTGCAATATCATTCCATTTGGCAACTTATAATCGAATTCATATATATATCAATGTGAAGTTAGGTTAACTATCATTCTTTTAACAAAATCCCAAATTTTATTACAGAATCAAAATGTGCCACAAATTTATAAGAAGAAAGACACACATGGCTTAAATTGTAAAGATTTACTCACCTCCAACAGAAAAAACACCAACACAAATTGACTGAACCAATGAAGTTTCTGTGTTTGACTTGCCAAATTCTTGCAACCACTCAACGTACAATACTGACATATAAAAAGGAAATCCACCAGCTAATGCAATCGATAAGAATGCCGCCATTAAAACACTGTATTTTCGATAACTTGAAAACCTAGGAACATTTTGGTTACTCCCATTTGCTTCAATGTCTTGGATGCTTATCTGAGGTTTGCTTGTGCTGACTGTCTTTCTTTCTGTTGTATCATTATCTGAGATCCTGTATTGGTTAAAGCGGATTTTAAACTTTATGTATAACTCTTATTAAAGTATTCCTAAAAATCAAGACAAGTGAAACATAACAAAAAATATAGAAAAAAAAGAAGGGAATCGGGGAATGTGTCAAAGAGCCAACGACCCAAAGGGGAGTGATAACAACTCAAAGCCACAATAAGATCTTCAATGAACGGTGAGGAAACCCAACACCAAACGGCAGGTTGGAGTCGGCCCCAAAATTTAGAGTTACCAAGTTTAGCGAAATAAATGTATGGAATTGTGGTTGTCAAAACCGCTCTGCATACAATTCTTACAAATTTTGTAGTGTTTAACACTGCAATGCAAATTCTAATTCATAATAATTATTTATTTTTCATTATATATAAATATAATATGCAAATTCAATATTTTTTTAATTCCAACTATGTAGATTTATAAAAGCTGTCAACTCAAAAACTTGTACCTCGTGATAAAAAAAATGCATATTTTATGTGTGTTTATGTGCTGCGTAAATGCATTATTTTACTTGTATAATTTATATTGTATTCCTATAACTATGTATTTAGACTATGGAAAAAATGTTCAAGTTCAAATATCTTTATCGGTAAACTTGAAAAATGATAATTACAATCAATAATCTTGGTTCCGTTTAATGGGTGATGTTGATATGAAATGCACCAAGTCCGAAGAAGGACTTGGATTTTTTGAGCTTGCCAATGACATTCAACCAGCGAAATATCAAAAAGCATTATTACTTTCTTGACACAAAAAAACACGTAATGAATATGCAAATCTGTCCCCTGATCTATACTGCAAATGGTGAATAAAAGGATATGGAGTAAATGCACATGAGACAAAGTCTCTACAAATACATGGTAAAAAACAAGCAAAGGAACAACGCTTTTATTGTTGTTCTTCATCTTGAAGTCAACATGAGGCCATAAGCAATGAGCTTTGCAAGCCCACAGATAAACATCAGTACCTTCATCATCAAAGTTTCTATCCTAGACATTGTACCAAGAGCATACCATATAGCTATTTTTTCATCGGAAGAAACATATCAAAGACAACTAAGACATATAAGATGCCATACTTAAAAAGGGGGGGGGGG
>MJUU01023926.1:75842-96234 GCA_002080025.1 Modiolus philippinarum
GGGTTATAGCAGTACAACCATCATAAAGGTTTTATCAAAGCCAGATCAGTGGAAAGAAAAGAGCTTCTGAAATACAAGGAGGAAAGCCTAGTAGTAAAATACCATTTGGCATAGCATACCATCCGGAAGTCCTTGAGCAATGGACAAAGGAGTAGAGCCATGAATAGAGTATATTGGCCCTATAAAATACAAAATTTTAATCTTTATCGTAGCTTTGATGAATGTTCTCTACAATTATTGCCATACCTTTAAATATATCGGGCAACAATTATTGTTGATTTCTATGAAGTCATCGATGACGTACAACGCTCGAAAACATGACGGATGTCGGGAAATGGCTCAAAAATCGGTAGTTTTCAATCAGTTTTTGCAAAAATTCAAGTTGGCCGCATACCTCAACCAAAACTAAATGGTTAAAATTTAAATTCTTGGTTAATTTGTAATCTTTTGCTGCAAATTTTATTTTGGTTGACGAATGCGGCCACTTCGAAAATTTAACATTTGTTTCTATCCGTATACCGTTGGTTCGATGGTAATCATATCAATCGTACGGCAACTGAAAAAATGACTGTAAATTCAATTGTGGCTTTTACAATGAATCAAATAAATGGTTTTGATATAAAGTAGATTAGATTTTGTTTTTTTTTCCGAATTGAAGTTCGTGCATGTTTGAAAACAATACATTACATGACAGGAGAACAATAGTATAGAGCCGGACTAACCGAAATATTCGTCGATTAATAAAATTAAGATGGATATATCGTTGTAATAATCATTAAATTAAGTCAGTTTTAAACTAATTTTCCATTCACATCTTGTCGGAGAGTTCCTCATCTTGCCATAGACGCTAACGTTACGTTCTTTGGATCCCGTATTCGTCAAAATAATATATGGATGAGAAAAAGACGTTCAATAATTTTTTGACGTTACGCGCATGTTATTGCGTCGTGTAACGTAACACGTTAAAATTGTCAAAGTAAGATATTATTTCTGTAAAATAACGTTTTCAGTGAACATTCTTTTTGTATTTTAAAAATTAAAAAAATAGATGTTATTTTGTTACCGAATTCTTTTACATGGAAAGATCAAACTTGTAATTTCCATAATTTGCTATGTTTTGTTGTACGATTTACGGACTATATACATGTATTGAGTTAGTTATTTATAGTCCATGTACGATTTCAATATTTTTTAAAGCCCTTTTTTCTGTACAATGTGCTCTAAATCAGTTTCTGATGTTTTCTTATACGAAATGACATGCAATACAAATTTATGTAGTAAAATGCGGAAAACTATTTTGTAAATAAAAGAAATAGAATTTCGATGAAACGAAAGTATTATTAGTCTATTAAACGGCTCCGTAGTTTTGTGATCTTTTACATTAAAAATTATAACTACGCGGGTCCTCTGTCATTTTTACTGTCCAATGGCGAGTGGTTTAATATCGGAATTCATAGATCTTCAAAATAAAACCTACTTTAAATTAACGATTGATATTGAGGTATAATTCTTCTGAAATTGGAATTCTTTCCTACGGTCATGGTTAGATCCAATATACATAACCAATATACATAATGACCTTAGCATTACAGATTGTTATTTTATGCGGATTTCATTTGCACAAAAATGGTTCAAAATACATTATGCAGATTGTATGCAAGATTCCGGTTTACACAAACAAAGCTGGTACTTGCCGTCAAAGTCTCAACGCCCTATCCACTGCTTAAAACGCTAAAAGCGTTGTTGGAATTTTTGCTAGATTTGCAAGATTATTCCCATTCTCTTAAAACAATATTTTTCGGTCAATTTTTTTAAAATAATTTCCTAGCCAAATTCTAGAACTTTTATTAGTATCAAATTATGAACCCCTCTTTTACAAAAAACACCATTCCCTATTTACACTTTTCGAAGTCCTACCTGTTATGGCCTTATGAACATCTTAAGGTCTTAAGGACTTGCTTGTTAGAGCTGAAAGCAGAACCCATGCTAATGATGAAGGTGAATGCAAAGAATGCAGTAAGAAACGCAGAGTTTATTAAACAATGTTTAACAAGTTGAAAGTTACACAACTGACCACAATCCTAGCTGGGATGAAAATAGAAAAAAATCAGGGAAAAGAAAGATTCTGGATTAAATAGCTGGAGATTTTCCCCGATTCTATCACTGAGAAACGTACAGTATATATTTTTCTATTACATCTATGATTTATACTAATTGACATGTAGTTCTGTGAATTATTATTTATTTATCAATACATTGTACATTTTCATTTTGAATATTTATTATTTATCCATCTTTTTTAATGACATAATGAAAAATTTTATTGTCATAAGTATATTGTATATCGTCTTTGTTTTAATAATTCTTCCATGATCTATTTTGATGACGTAATTAAAATATGTTTGTTTTTCTTTTCTAAGATAGTGGTCATTGAGTTAGTAGTCTACCTGTATTGGTTTTTTTTCGCATGTTTATTGTGCTATAGGGAAACGGGATAGAGAAAGGGGAGATTTGGGTACCCATAAACCGCTTTAACACTACCACTGGCTTTTGGTAGTGCCGGTACCAAGTTCGGCTATTCCGAGTTCCTATCGTTATTTATTTTTGTCTTTTGTTTTCAATATTGTTTTTCTAGTGCAGTTCGCGTGTAAATTGTGGCATATGATTGTAGTTCCGGGGCATTGTAGGTGTTTACTTTTATCCTTTTTTAATCAAAATGTTAGAATTTTTGATCGACAATATTTTGTCGAATTTGGAGGTCGTGTTTTCCAACAGACAATAGGATTCCAATGGGAACAAACTGTGCGCCGCTTTTGGCTGACTTTTTCCTTTACTCGTACGAGGCCAAGTTTTTACAAGGGCTTATTCAAAGAAAACAAAAACATTTAGCCCAGTCCCTTGATTTCAGCTTCCGCTACATAGACGATGTGCTTTCTCTTAATAATCTTAAATTTAAGGATTATTTACATCAGATCTATCCAAATGAGCTTGAAATTAAAGAAACAACTGAAACACCTACTTCAGCTTCGTACCTAGATCTTTTATTGTATATTGACGAAGATGGACGTTTGAAATCTAAGCTATATGACAAGCGTGATGATTTTAATTTCCCCATTGTGAACTTTCCCTTTCTTAGCAGCAATATACACAAAAATGTACCTACCTCTCCAGCCTATGGAGTGTACATTTCACAGTTGATTCGTTACTGTCGAGCTTGTAGTTTGTACAGTGATTTTTTGAACAGAGCAAAAACACTGTCCCAAAAGCTGCTTAGTCAGGGATTTGTTCAACCTTTGCTAATTTCATCCCTCAAGAAATTCTATGGCCGTCACCATAGCATCATTGAAAGATATGACGTGTCAGTATCCCAAATGAAAGTGGACATTTTCAGCTACATTCACGTCTTCCTGGATTTGACTACCGACTTTGACATTTTCCCGGATTGAATCACCCACAGTGTGACGGGTGCTGTTAACAGAGCAGGACATGCTTACCCTTCCGGAGCACATGATGTCACTCTCAGTTTCACTGGAGTTCACACTGTGAGTGCCTTTGTTCTGAATGTTGTGGTCTCTGGTTCTGTGCTTTGTGTCTGTCTGGCGTCATTGTTTTTGTGTCTAACGTCATTGTTTTCTGTGTTCTCGTTTTTGCCCTGTCTTTGGACTTCGATTTTTGTGAATTTCACCCCTTTGTTCCTTCGGTATTCTACTGTCGTTTTTAGCTCACCTGGCTATGCCAGGGTGAGCTATTGCCATCACTTGGCGCCCGTCGTCCGTCCGTCGTTAGCTCACTTTCAAAAATCTTCTCCTCTGAAACCACTGGGTCAAATGAAACCAAACTTTAACGGAATCATCAATAGGATATCTAGTTTCAAATTTATTATTTTGTATGTCTTAGGTCAAACAACATGGCTGCCGTTACTAAAAATAGAACATAGGGGTAAATTACAGTTTTTGGCAAATAACTCAAAAAGCGTTACAGATATCAAAAATCTGGGTAAAAATGATTAGCATAAGAAGATCTACCCATGCTGAAATTTTGAAGAAAATCTGATGACCCGTCTAAGAGTTATTGCCCTTTTTCCGTAAAATTTTCAAAATTTTGATGTTTTTTTATTTTTTATTAAAATAACTATAACAGATAGAGGTTAAGTTTCAATTGCAAAAATGTTCAGCATGTAAAGATCTACCCATATGGATATTTTGAAGAAAATCCAAGTACCCATATATGAGTTGTGGTCCTTAATTGGTCAATTTTTTCGTGATGTTTTACTTTTTGTCCTATATGAATGATGCCTGTCAGGTGCGGACCAAGTGTCACCAGCTGTGAACTTAATTTAACAAGAGATCTTCTTCTAGAGAACTGCTTAATAGATTTAATCCAAACTTTGCTTATGAGAAGCTGACCAAGTGTTGTTACTTCATTCAACATGGCTGCCAGTAATGAATTGGACCCCAAGGGGAAATGCATACAAAGATATCATGGAAAACCATTGAATGGATTCAATTTAAATATTGCATAAATGAAACTTGTGAGATTTTGACCAAGCTTGTTACTTTGGTGCTGATCTGTCTTCTGACATGGCCACCAGTAGCAAAACTTAGTTTAGCATTGGAACCAGTGGGAAATGCATAAAAAGATCGCATACCAGTACGTCCGTCAGTCCGTCGGAACATTTTTATAACATCAGTATTTGTAACTCTTCCTTCATCGCACGGTATTTTTCAAACAACAAGAAATTCCCCGGTACATATTTATTACGTTCTGAAGGTGTTTCTTTTTCCCGATGTCCACCCTATGACACTCATACCCTCACTTTATCTTACTAATAAAAATAAATATTCTTATCCTACTTGTCATGAAAATGAATAATTTAATTTTGATTTGAAGACATTTTTGTTTTAAAATTTGTTTTGAATATTAATAAATAATTCAATGTGAAATTTTGGTGAAAATACATAGTTTGTTCGAGAATGACATGAAGATAAATAATTGTCCTTAGCAAAATCGCCCAAGCCACCCCCTCATCCTTCTCGGAAAATCAAACTGTCGTCCTCCTTATAGACGGGACTACAACAAGTAATTGAACAAATCCGAATAACAGATATAGAATTTTCTTTACATTCATATACATACTTGACTTTTCAATTTTCAGACTTATCGTGTGTTGCACGTGCAAATGGAAAAACTTGTAGTTAAACGCAGTAGCTACAACGTTTCGATAATATATTGTCAAACAAAACAAACAATATTAACTAGCATACTGTAACTGAGACTTGTTTTTCAGCAACAGAAGCCATAAATGAAGTTCAGGGTTTGAGTTTTCTTCTGTAGTGCGACAGTGTTTTACCATGAGACTAGGCTCCTTTCACTTGCCAGCATATTAGCGGCAAGCAATCATTCACCAATCTTTCAAAAAAAATTACGAATTTGTCTCATTCTTTTCTTGTGTAAGATGGTGGTTTTGTAGTAAGTACTCTAACTGTATTCGGTTTATTTGTTCGTAAATCACACTTTAGGGAAACTGAATAGAGAAAAAGGAAGTTTTGATACCGCCAAACCGGTTTAACCCTATTACTGGCTTTGATTAATTCCAGCTGTTTTGAGCCGTATCGTTGATTATGTAATATTAAGTCTTTGCTGTGGAGATCTTGACTTTTGCTTGTGATAGAAATTTCATGTAATTGTAGATGTTTCCTGTTTTTACTCCATTTTTCATACTACTGCAAAGAAAGTTTCGAAGAAATTTTTCATGTGCAGATTGACTAGAAAATATGTATACCTCCTCCTGTATTTGATTCCACAAAAGTATATATTTTGAAAATGAAAGCCCAAATCTTTGTTCAAATCAAATAAATAAAAACATTTCCTTAGGTACATGTGACCTTGACCTTTGGCCTACTGACCCAATAATATAAGTTTATTATCAATAGGTTCCAAACTTCTAATGCTTTCATCTATGTACGTTTCGTGTAAATGCATGGGGGCGTTATAAAGTTATGCTGCTGAAAGCAATTTTCCATTATTCAATTTTCACAAATAAACGTGACCCTGACCTGTATCCTTATGGCTCTAAAATCAATTAGTGTCTTCCGTAACTCTGAATCTTTCATCGAAATAACTTGCTTTCAAATCTGTGAAAGCATTCTGAAGTCATGCCCAGATTTCAATTTCTAAAAGTACATGCGACCTTGACGTATAAGCTATTGGCTCAAATGGCTATAGATGTCTTCCTTAGCTCTGAAGCACCTATGTAAGTTTCGATCAAATTCCATAAAAAACAAAAAAGAACAAAAATAACGGATAAGGGACAATTACAATATGAGTATCGGATATTCTCCGAAATTGCAGGATAGGCAGATCTATGCATACTAATCATTTTAATGTCAGTTTTTTATATCTATAACGGTTTCTTAGTTATTTGGAATGTATTTCCCATAGGGTCCTTATTGTTATGGTGTAGAAAAGTGTCTAATTTTCGCACATTGTATAAATTTAAGAATATCATATTTTAAGAACCTTTTTAATTCTTTCCTATATTCTTTTGTTTGTTTGTTTTGACATTTCATGAGAACCACATACAAGCTAATTAACCTTATTGTTCAATTCGTGTTACAACAAAGTGTCACCATGTCAACTCTTGCCGAGTAAAACTAATTTGATGTAAAAATTTGAACAATTACAAACGAACTGAACGTTGGATTCCCGGCCTGCAAGTAGGCGGATTCCGTAGAGTAAAATATTTGGAAGTTCAAGGAGGACTTTTAAATAAGTGGATACCCGCATATACTTTGATTTTGGACTTTATTAATTTGTTGATTGTTACGTATGTTATTTTGTCAGTTATTCAATAGAACATTTATCTTATTTGCAATTATTTTATTTGAAAATCTACCTGCTAGTTCCCCCGTAATTTCACGTTACGATATTATGTTAAACTATGCTCCTAACTGGCGGCCATCTTTGATTAGGTTCAAACATAAAAATCACAAACTTTCAATAGCCAGCCGAGGACTTTTGTGACCAAGTTAATTTCCACTTGCCTTGGTAGTTTCAGAGCAGAAGATCCTTGAATGCTTTTCCCATAGGGTCCCTATTTTAAACTATGCTCCCGCTGGTGGCAATCTAGGATTGGGTACAAACATAAAAATCACAAACTTTGTAGGGGACCACAAAGGACTATTGTTATCAAGTTTCGTTCCAATTCGTTTGGTGGTTTCAGAGGAGAAAATCTTTGGATGCATTTCCATAGGTTCCTATGTTTAATCATTTTCTCCACTGGTTGTCACCTTGGATGAAGTAGTCACATAAAATCAAACTTTGTAGGGAACTTCTTAAGGACTATTGTGAAAAAGGTTGGTTTCAATTGGATCAGTAGTTTCAGAGATCTTTGAATGCATTTCTTATAGGGTCCTATGTTAAACTATGTTCGCTCTGGCGGCAATTTTGGAAGAGATGCAAACCTACTGGACTTATGCATAAATTGTAGTCCTTGACAAGCTAAACACTTTTGCAATTCAAACTTTATTTCTTACCTCAAATAGTTTTAAGATAAAAAGAAAAAGCGAAAAACATGTGAAAATTCAGCAAAAAGAGGCAATAACTCTGATATGGGTTATCAGATTTTCTTCAAAATTACAGGACATGTAGATCTTACTATGCTGACCATTTTTGTAATTTAAATTTTACCTCGATATTCTATCATTTTTAATATTTAAGATGAAAAGTACGAAAAAAAAACCAAAAAATTACGGAAAGGGACAATAGCTCCAAGACAGATAATCGTATATTTTTCAAAATTGCAGAGTGGGTAGATCTCATCATGCAGATTATTTTTACATCGTCATATTTTTGATATTTGTAACGGTTTTCGAGTTATTTGCAAAAGATAGCAATTTACCCCTATGTTTTATTTTTAGTTAAAGTGGCCATGTTATTCGGTCCAAGGACTTAGAAATCACAAACTTGAAAGTGCATACCCTTGTGATGATTTATGCTAAGTCTGGTTAGTATAGACGTATTAAGGGGGTTCGCTACTCCATTTGAAAATAAATAGGATTTCAAATAAACACGATTTTTAGTTGGAAAATTAAAAAAGAAGTAATTTAAGAGAAAAAAATTAATAGGTTGATGATCTCGTTTTTGAGATTTAAGTGATTGAAAATTTGGCGGGAAACTGAACTCCTCTGATTTTTCATAGGGTTAACATAAGCAAGGTTTGACTATGAATGAATGTGACAGAATAAATAGAATTCAATAAATTTCTTACAGAATGTTCACAAAGATGTATAAAATGAAATTATGGGAAAAAATAAGGGGTCAATGGGCAAAAAATTGAAATGCTTTTAAATGGATAAAACCCGAGGATTCCGAAAATCTGACAGAAATCCCAAAATGTGAGGAGCAAACCTCCTTAACACTTTGCTTCGCCATTGCTTTTTATTTCACACAGGTTCCCGCAATTTCAACATCACAAAAGAAAAAATATGACGTCATAATTCAAAAGTTGATTGTTCCATGCCGTCAAAAGGTTATTCGGAGACAAATGTGAGGTCATTCGGAGACAAAATGCCAAGTTTGAATTAGTGTATTGCCAAGCAGTTTTAGAGGAGAAGATCTTTGAATCAAGGTTAACCGACGGACGACGAGTGATGGCAAAAGCCTACACGGCCTTTGGCCAGGTGGGCTAACAATTACCTCTGTTCTATTTGTAGTAACAGCGGCCTCCTTGTTTGATCGGACTTAAAAATAACAAACAAGAACGTGCATACCCTGGTAATAAGTCAGACAAAGTTTTGAAAAAATATGACGTTAATATTAACCCAATAGTCTAGATAATAGGTAATAGATGCTCTTTGAATAAAAGCGAACAGACGGACGACGAACTCCCGAGTGATAGCGAAAGCTAACATGGCCTGTAACCAGGTGAGCTAATAATACTTTTTCCTGAAGTAAAAATGTATTTAGTGAAAATGTACTACAAATGTCTTTAACGCTTAAATAAGTGGTTTCACATTTCCCTGTATATATGTTTTGCAATGAAAAAGTACGGTTACCAAATATATATTGTATTGTTGATATTGTGTCAAAACTTTAATATATATACGGTATACAGATGCAGACTTTCTCTTACCTATGCAATGAAATTATAACCGATGCGTATATATACTGCTTCACGTGATAGACTTATGCAAAATGAACAACAAAAAGTGGAATGTTTCCCATCTACCATATATACTACAAATTGCTTGCTGTTTGAAACTACTCAAAATACAAATAAAATGTAGATATAATTGAAAACAATTTGAATAACTATGAAATTGATGTTACTAGTCAGATTTAGTTGTTTATGTATATTATATGAAATTAAAATAAAACAATACCTTTTATGTAGCGTGTCATCATCCTTGCTCGCCATTTGAGAAGCAAACGTTACACAACTAAAGACTCATAAATGATTAACAAATATGAATGAAGATCTGCTCAAGGCCATCGCGTCTTGTTTTCATAGCCATGACCTTCTCAATTATTTTAAGAGTTTAATTTTAGATCTTAATGCAGATAAATGTACTTTGTGCAGTTTCAAAATATGGAGAAATGACCATGAATAGAAAATAATAATTATAATTGTGGATATACATTTTTTTTTATTTGAACCCATGATATTTGTTGTATATGTATCATCAGTTGTCTGACTTATTAGCTCACCTAGCTTATCTGGCCATTGACAGGGTGAGCTTTTGCCATCACTTTGCGTCCTCGTCCGATGTGTCATTTCTATTCAAAGAACATCTCTGAAACCACTGGACAAATTGAAACCAACTTCGCTACAATAGTCCTTTGGTGGTCCCCTCTAAAGAGTTGCTATTTAGATCCTACTCTTATCCAAGATGATCACCAGCGGAGATCATTGAATAGAAACACTTTTACAGATCTTTTCTGAAACTACGGACACAATTTCAAACAAACTTGGCCATGATTGCTCTTGGACCCTACGGTAAATTCATTAGAGATATTCTCTTCTGAAATAACTGCCGTAATTGAAACCAAATTTGGCCACAATAGTCCTTGGATGATTCCTTCCAAATAGTTTTCTTGTTCACATGGCTGCCAGCTTGGAAAATAGTTTAACATTCGGAGAACTTCTCTTCTGAAACTATTTGAGCAAATGGAAAACAATAAGGTCGAAATAGTCTGCAAGTGGTCCCCCTTTAAAAATTTAAAAGTTTTTTAGGTTCGCACTTGATCAGAGATGACCTTCAGCGATAGCAAAGTCTAAAATCAGACCAGACTATTTCCTTTAGAAAAAGTCTATTTTGTATCAGACTGAGCTTTTCCAGGACTCAATGATAAATCCTAGATTTTTCACTAATATTTTAGCAAGCAGAATAACGTAGTGACTATCCAACTGTAAAAAATCGGGCGCAAGATGATGCTGAAAGTTAGTTAGTTCCTGCAATGTGCTGAACATGCATTTCATCCGTTTATAATTGTGTCGAAAGTACATTTTTCAAGAACTGCTAAAAATTTAGTTCCTGCTAAGTGCTGGCTATTATTTATTGAAATATCTACCGGTGAAAATCATGAAAAAGCTCATTCTGAAACAAAATAGTATTTTTCTAAACGAAATAGACTCCGTTAAAGGAAAAGTATTTATGAGGCCTTCACCGCTGCAATAACCGAACTTAACTAAGCCACAATAATCCCATACAAAAATGCAGTTTTTCAGATTCATGCTTCACTCAAGTAGGCGCAGGCAGGAAACATACTGTTTCAAAATGGACCCTTTTCGAAAATACACAAACATTTTCACCTCTAAAACTGCTGAGCCAGTTTGAACCAAACTTGACCACAACTGTTCTTGATTAATCCCTGAAAAAAATGTTTTACAGGTTCGCTTCTTATCTAAAATGGCCACCATTGCGGAATTTTTTTTAACATTGGACCCTTTTGAAAACAAATTCAAAGATCGTTTCATCTGATACCACATAACAGTTTTAACCAAATTTGATAATTATAGTCCTTGGTTGGTCCTTTTCAAAGTGTGTGATTTTTAGGTTCATACTTCCAAATGTTTTGGTTTGATGTGCACTGATGAGACATGAGTTGTCGAAATGCGCATATGCAGAAAATAAATAAACAGTAACATCGGTATTTTGTTATTTAGTATCATTGGGCCCATGCCGCTGCTCGTGGACTGTTAGTCCCCAAGGGTATTCACCAACCTAGTAGTCAGTACTTCGGTGTTGACCCGAAAACCGATTTTATTGAAATTAACAATTACTAAATTTACAAAATTTTGTTTAAAACTAAGGAGTATCTCCCTCAAACATATCTCTGTCCTTAGCTGAATTTTGACTTTTCTATTTGGATCCTTTTTGTTGTTTGTTACACGTTTTTTTCGGTTAATGGACTTCCAAATGTTTTGGAGTGATGTGTACTGAAGAGACACAAGTTGTCGAAATGTAGACATGCAGAAAATAAATAAACAGTAACTTCGGCATTTTGTTATTAATCTTATATAAGTTGGCTGGCAGTCGTTAACATAGATAAATATGGGATCAAAAGAAAAATGCATTCAGAAGTACCTGCACATAAGGCCCATAATAACATTATTTTCATATGTAAAAATCATAACATCGAATGTTTAAAGAAAGAACTAGGCATTGATAACTCCCAGGCAAATCCAATCTATATAGCTACTACTCTGTCTAAGGAGGAGATATTACAGAACTCCTTTGGGATTTCAACCAAAGATGAAGACACCGACCTCCCTTCCTTATACTGGGTACCAAAATTACACAAATACCCGTACAAACAACGGTACATCGCTGGATCTGTTAAATGTTTCACAAAACCTCTTTCTAAGCTTTTAACCTCCACCTTGAACGCCGTTAGAGAGGGCCTTCAAAAAATACTGTGATACTAACTTTTCAAGAAGTGATGTAAATGAATTGCGGGTATTAAAAAACTCTAAAAATCTGATTGACATAATAAAATAAAGATCATTATCGCATTGTAACAACATTAAAACTTTTCACTTCTCCACACTTTATACCACCATTCCTCATGAACAACTGAAATCTCGGCGAAAAATATAATTCATAGATGTTTCTCCCGCAAGAACGGCGAACGAAGATTGATTAAAATGTTAGAGTTTCTGATATACAATACATTTATCCAGTTTGGAGGACTTGTTTTGCAATAGACCATCGGAATTCTAAGGGGCACAAACTGCACCGATCTTTTTCTCCACTCTATTGAGGCTGAATTCATGGAAGGGCTTCTTCAAAATAAAGACAAAAAACTGGCCCAGTCCTTTAATTTCAGCTTCCGTTATATAGATGATATTTTATCACTAAACAACCCATGCTTTTGTGATTTTCTTCATCTTATTTATCCAAAAGAGCTAGAAATTAAGGATACTATACAGATACTTCCACATCGGCCTCGTTCCTTGACCTTCATCTTGAAATTGACATCAGATGTACATTACAAAATAGGCTGTATGACAAACGCGATTACTTCTCTTTTCCAATAGTAAACTTCCCTCATTCCAAAGGCACCAGCATATGGAGTTTACATCTCACAACTCATTCGCTTCTCAAGGGCTTGTGATCGTTACAGAGACTTCCTTGATAGAGCTCAGTTGCTTACAAATAGACTATATTAGCAAGGGTACGTAATTAAAAACTTAAATTCATCACTACAGAAGTTTAACGGTCGATATCGTGATCTTGTGGATCGCTTCGGGATATCTATTTCTCAGATGACAACAAATTTTTCTCTCTACAACTTTTTCCTCTGTTGGATTCGACTTTACTACCGGAGTTGACATGTTCAACACAGCGGGTGTCTGATAAAAAGCAGGAGATACTTACTCTTCCGGTACACCTGATCTCACCCATGTTTTTTATTGGGTCCGTGTTGTTCATCTGTATGTGTATCTTCATTTTTCTTTTTTGTCCCTTACTCAAGTGGTGTCCTTGTTTCTTAGTGTTTGCGCTGTCGCCATTGTCCATGGATTGTTCGTTCTTTTGCCTGACGGTTCGGTTCTAACTTACTTTAGACACTATGAAATCCATTTCGACTAAACTTAGTCACAATTGTATATTTGTGGTCCCTTAAAAATTGTGTTGATAATTTTAATATCTAATTCAAGGTGCAGAGTCAATGGCAACATAATTAGACATTGACCTGTGAACTCTTGCAAGCCAAGTCCGTGGACCAGTTGAGCGATACAAGCTTACTTTATCAAAATACCGATTTACGGAGGAATGATGCCAATCGGCAAAAAAGTCTGTCTAAAGTGTGATCGCATTAGTTTGAAGAATATGTTTACCATAAATACTATAATGTACGCATTGGATGTTATTTCCTGATTTATAAAGTACTTTTCTCTTTTGAATTACATTTTATAATCTCCATCTGTTGAATTTAAAATTGCATGCTCAACCTCTAGGCTTTACCACCTTTAACATTAATGTAGTATGTTGTTTTATGTAGTCACTTATTTTTCTATATGACAAACGTGATGACAGTAACTTACCAATTGTGAACTTTCCCTTTCTGAGCAGCATTATACCTACCTCTCCAGCCTATGGAGTGTACATTTGACAGTTATTCGTTACTGTTTAGGATGTAGTTTTTACAGTGATTTTTTAATACAGCAAAAACGCTGTCCAAAAAGCTGCTTAGTCAGGAATTTGTTCACACTTTGTTACTTTCATCCCTTTAGAAACGATATGGCCGTCGCCATGACATCAATGACAAATATGACATGTCTGTTCCCGAATGAAAACGGACGTTTTCAGCTAGATTTCACGTCTCCTCGAATTTAACCTAACCTGTTTTGACTCAACCCTGGATCTTGATTGACTCACTGATAGTTTGACGGGTTCTAGTAGTAGAGCAGGACATGCTAGCCCTTCCGGAGCAACTGATGTCACTACCGGTTTTCATGGGAGTTCATACTATGAGTGCCTTAGTTCTTAATGCCGTCTTTTTATGTCCGTGTATTGTGTCTGTCTAACGTGCTTTTGTCTTTGTTTTTCTATGTTCCGTTTTTGCCTTGTCTTTGGACTTCGATTTTTGTGATCATCACTTCCTTTGTTCCTTTGGTATTCTACTGCCGTTGTTTTAATTTGTTAGCTGGTACTAACTTAGTTGGAAAATAACAGCTTTTTGATTGTAGTTTGTTTCATTTAATTTTCAATGACAAGAAATTATATATATTATCGTTTCAAAGCAATAAGCGTGTGTAATCCAATACACGTCATAAACGATTAGCTTAATATTGATAAGGAATTTAGCTCGTCCGGACGAAAATCAGTGGAGCTTTCAAAATACCCCAATCGTCAGCAAAAACTTTAATCTTGCTTCTAGAATGGAGACCTAAAGTGCTAGGATTTTCATATTTGATGCGTGAATTCCTTATGACGAAAGTTTTATAGAAATACTATTTTTGAAGACAATCTAACGTTAAGCTTGCTTAAACCCTGCTTCTAGAAGGAAGTAATTAAGTGACAGGGTGTTCATGCTTGGTATGTGACGTGCATATGATTAGAACGTCATGGAGATATCATATTTGTAGACATTTTGACCTTGACCTTGTCCTTGTGTATGGCAAGCGCGAACCACAAAAAATAGGAAAATTCAATTTAAGTTACTTAAACATAGTTTTTCTCTACTTAAACTCAATTTAAGTTACTAAATTCGAATTAACGCTACTTAAATTCATTAAGCACTTCAATAGAGATATTCGCTGTTAATGCGAGAAAAAACGAATTAAGTAGAGAAAATGGCAATGCAACTATCATTAAGTGCGCCCGAACAACATAAAATGAGTTCAATTCACATTAAGTTACTAAAATTTAATTCAAGTAAAGAACAACTAAGTTTTACTAACTTAAATTGAGTTTTTTTTGTTTTTGTTTTTGTGGTTCCCGCGGGCATAACTCTACTCAGAGACATTTATTTAATTATATGTCTCTGCTCTACTTAAGAAGAATCTTCCACTTAATTCGAGTTAATAGCCCGAGTTCTGTTTGAGACGATCATTCTGATTGGCTGACTGTTGTGTTGTGTGTCTACCGTGTTGACCGTGTACCGAAAATTCAATTTACATAAAATAAAATAGTTTTAACAGTCGATGTTCAACGTGTTTCAAAGTACAAGATTCATTATTTTGTTTTTGTTAATCTTTGTTTTTTGGTTTGTTTTTTTTTGTGTGTTTTTCAAAGCAATTCGTAAATGTCGAGATTCAATAATTACATTAATTTGTGTTCATAAGTAATATTTGAAAAAGTAGTCTGCAATTGAATGTCGAGCTTTCAATGTTACTTTTATTTAAAAAAAATAATTTAGCATACCCTTTTCCAAAGAGTTCCACATGTTGAAAATTACATGAATTTCGGTAGATAACTTGAAAAAGTAGGATAGAAGCCTTAGTCGCGAATTTAATCTCATGTAAAAATTACAAAATATTCTTTCTTTTTTTTCAATTTACCTATAATGAGTATATTATATCCTTTCGAATGAGTGTTCGCCGATTACATCACACAACTGAACAGGTAAATTTGGTCGGCAAGATCGAAATAGTAATAATTGATAAGGGTCATAAGTATGTCATTTTTAATTCACTCGTACGACATTGTTAATTAGGGTATCTTAATAGACCCTTTTACAGGGTATTAATTTTTTTATCGATATTTATTTTCAATATCTATATAAAGCGTTTTTTTGCAAGATCTTTAAAAAGGCAATCGACAGAAAAAATTTGAAAATCTTACAGATTAACAGATTATTAGGCATTTCATAGATCCAAATTCGAGTGGAAAATAAAAAAAAAATACAAAACATAAAAAAATTCTTTTATATTGCTTAATCTTAAACAAACCTTCAACCAATAAAAATGGTTGTTCCAAACACTACTTCGGCTATTAACTCTAATTTAGTGGAAAACTCTACTTACGTATAGTTAATGCACGCGCGAACCACAAAAAAAATAGAAAAACTCAATTTAAGCTACTAAAACAAAGTTTTTCTCTACTTCAATTCATTTCAATAAAAACGCTTATTTAGTAGCATTAATATGAATTAAGTAACTAATTATCATTAGGTTTTGTTAATACATTTTCTGTGTTTTAACTAGCGTTAACAGCGCGGGAACAACAAAAATTACTTAAACTCATTTTAAGTAGCGTTAATTCGAATTTAGTAACTTAAATTGAATATAAATAGAGAAAAACTAAGTTTTAGTAACTTAAATTGAGTTTTTCTTTTTTTTGTGGTTCGCGCTTTCCATACTTGTGGCATTTTCCTAAAAACAAAACAAGTTAAACATGTCTTTTAGAATCTGATTTGCTGATATTCGCAATGTGATAAGAGCTTTCTTGGGTACAATAATTGTGGACAGTATGACCTTCACCTTGCCCTGAGGTCAATGTTTTTTTTTTAATTTTTAACCTTGCTTCTAAAGGTATTCAATAAGTGTTGTCGTGTTCATACTTGGAATGTGACTTGCATATGATGACAGCTTCATGGAGGTAGCATACTTGTAGACATATGAAAAAGTTATTATTGTTATTTTTTTTGGGGGGGGGGGGGGCTCTGATTTGATTATATTTGATATCAAATAGAATAAAAAGAAATAAGCAATTTTTTACACATCATTCAAGTAAACTTTGCTTGAACTTGCAAAAGGGGTTTCAGAGTACGTGATATGGACGACGGACGACTGATGGACGCAATGTGATGGCAATTGCTCTTCCTGACGAAGATCTTTGGGTCGGGTGAGGTAAGAAAAATAAAGAATATTAACAGTACGGCAAAGCAACAAAAATGAGATAATATGGCATTATATTATCTGTTTTTTTGTGGTTTTGGCGCACACTGCCAGACATACAAATTATCCGGTTTCCTCATTACCTCCAATTAAGTACATACAGATATTTTTCATATCGTTTTCTATTATTTGGTTATAATGTTTTATCTACAGATGAAAAAGAATTACATGGTAATGCTGCTTTATCTGCACTTTTAAGCTTTTGGTGTGCAATTATGTGTGTTATCATTTTTATATAACAATCAAACAGATGTAAAAGTTGCATATAAATCGTATTATCTGATTTATTTTGCAATCAATCAGACGTAAATAGATAGATTTCAATAGTTTATTACATTCAATCTAAATTTGATCAATTATCTATTATGAAAACGATGTTATTTTGAAAGTGTACATTATCCTAGAGAATTTAGGAATTGTAACAGAATATTTTTCTTTTTCTTTTTTTTCGCCTTTTGTTCAGATTTATCCATTGCAATTTGGAGCGAATTTTGTATTTATGTGTGTATAAGTAGTTCTGTACAAAGACGTATCTCATTAAACGTCATTGTTCTGTATTTTTTCTGTGTCTTTGTAAAATTTGTTTAGGGAATAAAGTCATGGCTATGTATCAAAAATTACAATATCACAATATTTCATCTTTAAAATTATCGGTCTCGATATCCACACATCCGTGATCGTTGTATATTCCATGAAATTTACTGTAAGTGTGACACCCTCGCAGAGCTAAGTAATTGCTGATTGAAAGTCACAGAAAATAATTAATCGTATCAAATAAAATAAAAAATGTATGTTTCTTTTTAATCCCGTTGTATTGAGACTTTCGAATTTCACTTGAATACGGACTTTTAAATTATATAGAACAAATTAACATTCTATTATCAAGGACAGAGAAAAATTACAAAGTAATAATGTCGATAGATTATGTTTTGAACTAAAGAAATGTTGTGCATTTTCTATCATTATGTAATAAATAACAAAATGCATATGTTAATATAAATTTAGTTTCTGCATATGGCAGAAGATATTCTTCAAAACAATAGAAGTAAGGAGTTGATAGTCATTTTTCTAAAAAAAAAAAACGTCAATTTGCCAGATAAGTAAATTCATTATCTGTTTACTGATAAGTAAGATAATACCCTATTACCCCCAGGTAAAAATGTATTATCTCTATGATTCATAGAGACCTTTGTTAAAAAGGGTTCTATATTTAGTTACCAAGAGATAATGATTTTTTATCTGCACCAAAACCGTAGAAAGTCGGATGATATAGCATTTCCTGAGATAATGCTATATTATCTCTGTTTTCGGAAACTAGAAGTCCAGTAACTCTGTCGACATAAAAAAGTAGAAGGGATCTTACTCTTGATATACCCAGCAATTCGGACACATTTATAGAAAATCAATCTTAAGTGTGGACTTACAGCATTTTTATGAAAAAATAAAAGACTTATACCTCCGGAAAGGTAAACCTACAAACAAAACCAAAGAAGAGCTTTCTACCTCAATACCCAACGATCCTACAATTTCTAGAAAAAATATGAGAGTTAGAGTACGACATATAGACAGAGGGAAGAACAGAATATATCCAGTCAAACACGAACGTATAAAAATTATGAATGCTATTTCCATATTCCGTTTTAATAATTTCATATCTAGATCTATATTAGATATAAATACATATATTCAGATTTTTCTGTGTCGATATTTGTAAAAATGTAAAAATGTCATTACATTTTTATTTCAATTTTACACGAATTAGTTATCTTTAAGCTAAGATACGCTTTCATTTATACAGTGCATTTATACTTTTGGAATTCCAGCGTTTATACAAATAAATATAGGAATATCAGTACGAATGCTGTTTATATTTCCAAATCTCTCGAATCAAAACTATGTTTTTTTCACATGTAACGTCTGGATATTCAAACCACTGCCTTAGGTTAAAGGGAAATGAAAAGGTAAACACAAATATTTCGATAATTCAAGTACTTATTGAACACTGTGACAATGCAAAAATTAACAACTAGTTTAATTTATAGATATATCAACCGCAGATGGAGGAACTGTACGATAAATGGTAACTTTTGACACCTACCAGGGAAAAGATAATCATAATATAATCTTCATTTTATATCTTTCTATTGTCTTACTCAAATCTAAATTGGGCATCCACGTTCGTCATTTCTTTTTTGTATATCTCGTCAAACTGTTCATTCTGGGATACAGTGAACCAATTTTTCCAGTCTCCTATCTTACCTAGAAATGAAAACTTAATGTCGTTATCATATTTTAGTATATTTTCTTGTGAATACAAAATGAAATGTTTCAGTGCAAATGATAACAAAATATAAAAGTTACTGTAAATTATTATCTTGTTATGGCCACATCTACACCTTATGCAGATTAAATCAAAATATCTTAAATCAAGAAATCAAAAGATGTATTACAGCTAATAGAGAAAAAAAAAACATAAAGATCTAAATTGAAAGCAAACATCAGCTAAGGAAGTGAGTTGTACATTTGATTGATTGATTGATTGATTATTGTTTAACGTCTACTCAGCAATATTTCAGCTATATCAAGACGAGAACAAGTTTGTTAATAAATAATCACTTTGGGGTATGGAAAGGGCCATGGGACGGGAAAATCTGACTGCCACTGGAAAAGTAGGGTGATATCGTCAAGGGCGGGGAATTTAGCCTTGTAGCTGATCACCTACGGACCACCCCAAAAAGAGCTTGCTACAAGGGTTCTTTAACGTGCAGGAAGCGTGGCATTTCTTCCAACACGTGGACCTGAGTTTACATCCCATCCGAAAGATGGGTTGTGTATTTATTAATCCCGCACAACCACGGAATGGGTCCTATTTCTATATCCCGGGACCCTCGGGGTCAGCCTCCGTTTAGGAGGGGTCACACCCCTCAAGCCGGAGATACTGGGTCCTATTTCTATATCCCGGGGTTCCCTCGGGGTCCTCTGTTAGGATGGCTCATACTCCAAGCTCAGAGGATGCTGCGGGCCTATTCTTCAGCCGGGACCGCGCACGGCGGTGTACATTTGAAGATTGAACTGAAACTGAATATTATCTTTGTATTAAATTACTTTTTTTCTTGTTTTACAGAAAATTGATCAACAATTATATAATTACTAGTAATTTTTTCTGCCTATGGTTGTGGTGTTGGAACAACGGTAATGCCTATTTTATTTTCACAAAATAAATACACGAATGTCAAGAAGACAACTTGATAATGGATAATAGGGAGTCATGGTAATTATCAAAAGATATGCCCATTTCTTTGATGTCAATAGATTAAATATTAAACTACATGCATTTATGTCCTCACATATAAATCCTTATAAAACAATCTTCCAGATATCAAAGTAATTTCTCTTTGTGGTTATTATTACTACAGTATCTGTGAAAATGTATTTTAAAATATCGGAATGGCAGTAAATTAAAGTTCCATAAATCAATGTCCCGAAAACAGAATTTCAATGTCTCAGAAAAGTTTTTTTTTTTTTTTTTTTTTTTTTTTTTTTTGT
>MJUU01023926.1:96254-151712 GCA_002080025.1 Modiolus philippinarum
AAAAAAAAAACATTTGGCACATGGCAATACGAATGTTAGCCCATGTCTCTGCTTGTGGACTGTTTGTCTCCTAGGAAACTATCACCATAGTTTTCCAGTTTTTCAATAATTTTCCCAAAACACTACTTTTTGAAAAGTAAAGTCCCTCGTGCGGAGTTTTACCATTACTAGTTTCGAGGTTACATTTAGACCCTTAAGGTTATTTGTGCTTTCTAGGTTTTTGTTTTCTTATCGATTTTTTTATCGCATTGCTACTGTAGTTGATTTTGTACATTTAATGAATTGCCTGTATACTAAAGGATGAATTTACTAATGAAAAAAGAAACTGTGCATGGAATCGAAATGATATAGAATTGTAATTAAAAAATCATATCGAACCCGAACCTATGATGTACAAACACATCAAAATGACCAATTACAATTTTGCCCATAAAAATGACGATGGACAGACTAATCATATCGTCAGTAACTTCGGTATTTTGTTATCATTAGAAGCTGATATCAAAGGTTCACTTTCCTTTCTTTGTTTTGCGTTATTTTGTAGATTTAATTTGATTTAATCAAAGCTTCAATTAGTAAGGTTAAAATCTTTCAAATAATTTTGAATATGAAACTCGGATGTTTGAGATATATCGAGTACAGCACGTACTGATATTCAATTTTCATAATCTGTTGTGGCATCGAGCTCCGAAAATAAACCTTGAAATATTTATATGAACCTTGTTAGGAGTGAGAGCAGGTGCATCGAGAGGATAAGCTACTGTCATGTATGAATCGCCCTATATATAAAACATTTTAAGTTGAAAACAAAGTCTTAATAAGTCAAGTATGAATGTGAACTTGACTGTTAAGTTGCGACACCGTTACAAAAATATGTCAACCAAATCGGTATGGTGACCATAGAACTCGCGGAGGGACAATTCCAAAAGTACTTCCTCATTTTTTAAAATGTATTTTTTCTGTTTTGATGTAAATATCTGTTGGCTAAGCCCACGTTTTCCAAGTACTACTCCGAAAGGGATTTCATACAGAAACTTTAAAAAAAAACTTTAAAAGTAAAGAGTAACTCTCTCGTGTATAGCTCTGTCCCTGACTGTGATTTTGGCATTTTGGTACTGATTTGATCTGCACTGAAGAGATATAAATTGTCAAAATGTCCATCTGCAAAAACTAAATTTATTTTGGTAGAGCAGAGAGTCTTGACGAGAAAATCCTCTTTTCCCCTAATTTCTGATGAAAATATGTGAGCATAATTTATTATGCAAGGCATCTTCATAATGGTGCTTGGTGTAATTTGTGTTTACCTTTACGGAAAAGAGAAGACGATCGATCTTCTGCAAATGTTGCCGTAACGTCGATCTTTTTATTCTTCAATTTAAAGCTGATAAAGATACCAAATTTTGTAGAAGTATTTTATAACAAATGCATTCTCTGTTTATTAACGAGGCTTCTTTTCAAGCTTCTGTTGTGGTAAAACTAAAGAAGATTTTTTTTCAGGGAAATTATATTTAAAGTGTGTAGCAGAAGAAAAACAAACCAAAAACAAAAAGCAAACAAACAAACAAATAAACAAAATGAAATAAAATAAAACAAACAAACAAAAAAAAAACGCAGACAAGGTCAACAAAAAAATAAATGAAAAAATAGTAATGGTGCATTACATGATACCCCGCCACGTTCCAGGAAATTTCTAAGTTAAAAGGGGCATAACTCAAGAACTATGTGTACCACTGAAGCCAAAATTATACTTGGCCTGTGTTTTGTGGTAAACAATTTACATACCAAGTTTGATGACAGTATTTTATTTCATTCACAAGTTATGAGTACAAACCCTAAAATTTGCAAAATTTCACAGTTTCGAGGGGCATAACTCCAGAAACCCTTGGACCTCTGAACCCAAAATCAAACTTGACCTGAGTTTTGTGGTAAAAAGTTTCATACCATGTTTGAAGACCTTGTGTTATTTCGTTCGCAAGTTATCAGTCGAAAACCTAAAATTCATAAAATTTCAAAGTTTCAAGTAGCATAACTCCCTAACCCCTGGGACCTCTGAACCCAAAATCGAAGTTGACCTAAGTTTTGTGGTAAACATCTAACATACTAAGTTTGAAGACCTTGTTATTTCGTTCACAAGTTATAAGTCGCAAAATTTCAAAGTTTCAAGGGGCATAACTCCAGACCCCTTAGACCTCTGAATCCAAAATTTAACTTGACCTGAGTTGTGTAGTACACAACTTGAATACCAATTTTGAAGACAGTATGCTATTTCGTTTAAAAGTTATCAGTCGGAAACCCTAAAATTCACAAAATTTCAACGTTTCAAGGGGAATAACACCAGAACCCCTGGGACCTCTGAAACGAAATCAAACATAGCCTGAGTTTTGTGGTAAGCAACTTAAATACCAAGATTGAAGACAGTATGTTATCTCATTCACAAGTATTCAGTCGGAAACCTTCGGGGGACGGACGGACGAACGGACGGACGGACACACGGACGGACAGACGGACGGACGGACACACGACTGAGGGTAGCACATAATACCTTGCCACTACGTGTGGCGGGGTATAAAACAAAAGCAATACAAAACAAACAAAAAAAATTAAAAAAAAACACAAGCCTAAAACCTTTGAGTTTTCAACTGTACATTAAAACAACCTTAAACTTGTAAATGTACGAATTGGATTGTGTTAAGTCATCATTCATCTTTCTTTCATTTTCATAAATAATTCCATACACTTTGTCAACTAGTTAAGGTTGTACATGCGGTGGTAGTCAGTTATTTGTACACCAAACGCAAATGATTGGACGGTTTAGAAAATGATTGTTTGGAAAAGGGTTTTAAAATATTTTATTTGTTATTATAGAAACGTTCATTGTTAACTCTTTCAAAGCTTATAAAACAAAAACAACAAAAGTACCTAAAAATGCTCGGATTATACAATATCTTTTCAATATGTTACAGCGTTGAAAAAGCATATGATATGAAGATGAAGTGCTTCAGACCTTTCGTTGTCGGCACAGATTAAAACCAATCAAGCATCAAATTGAGAAGGTTGTGCTTTAAAATATGAGAACTTGCAATATGCAAAACGTACTATGATAAGATCTTCATACAAAACTGGGAATATATTCAGAGTACCATCATTCACTGCTGCAGTCATTTCCCTCGTGTAGTTGAACCAGCCTCCCAGAAATATATCTGTCCACAGGTAAATATAAAACAAACAAAAAAAAAAACGTTAAGCAATGTACAAAATAAAGGGCTACGCCGAGCGAAGCATGATACGACCGCAGCAATGTCGACCACTGAAATTTCAACAAAAGTAGTTTAAAGTGACTGTGGACACAGTAAAGAGCTTGACACAATAATTCGATGGACACAAAAAGAAGCTTGACACAGTTATTAGCTAGGAACAAAAAAGGGAAAAATTCAACCCTTTTGATCACTTACTGATGAAAAAAACGTAAGAGCTATGCAAAATATAGACTATCAACTAAAACTTTACATCCAGGAAATTCAAAGAGAAAAATTCCATTGAAATCTGAAGAAAAATAAAGTTAAGACGTATTTAGAAAAATTGCAATTTTGGCCCCTTTGACCCCTAGTAGCTGGGAAACGGTAAGAGCCACGCCAAATTCATTGCCATACCTCTGAAAGCTTAGATCAAGAGGAATCCAAAGAAAAAAATCCCATCGAAATCCAATGAAAAATAAAGATTTGACATATTTAGAAAAATTGCAATTTTGGCCCCTTTTACCCCTCGTAGCTGGGAAACGGTAAGAGCTACACAAAATCCGTTGATATACTACAGAAAGCTTAGATCAAGAGGAATCCAAAGAAAAAAATCTCATTGAAATCCGATGAAAAATAAAGATTTGACATATTTAGAAAAATTGCATTTTTGGCCCTTTTGACCCCTTGTAGCTCGGAAACGGTAAGACCTACACAAAATCCGTTGCATATTACTAAAAGCTTAGATCAAGAGGAATCCATAGAAAAAAATCCCATCGAAATCCGATGAAAAATAAAGATTTGACATAATCTGCAAATTCCCAATTTTGGCCCCGTTCGGCCCCTCATAGCTGGGAAAGGAAACAAGTTATCAAAAATCTAATAGTTGAGCGCCATATTAATTTTTCACAAGGAATCCATTAAAAAAACTGCATCAAAATCGGACTTAAAATAAAAAAAATATTTTTTTGAAGATTTGCCCCTGTTGGGCCCCATTTATCTCGTGAGCGGTACATGCTACGTGAAATCCGTTGGCATATCTCAGATTGGAAATTTCCTCAGGAGCACACTGAAAGAAACCCCATCAAAATCCGATTAATAATAAAGATTCTACAGACAAACATGTGAAAACACCCAATTTAACCCCTTTTGGCCCCTTTTTTAAAAACGGGTGGGGCCACAATTACCAAAACTAAGCCAAGCCTTCCTTTTGTACCAAAGAACATTATGTTAAAATTTCATTAGGATTGATTTACTGGAACTAAAGTTATTGACCAAAAACTAAAGTGTCTACAGACGACGACGACGACAACGACAACGACAACGACGACGACGACAACGACGACGACGACGACGACGACGACAGCACCATACCAATATACGACCGCAAAAATTTTTGCGGTCGTATAATAAGATAAGCTTTCATACCATTCTCAAAATAGTTGAACATTTTGACGATTTAATCAAGAGGCTCTCAAGAGCCTGTATCGCTCACCTGGATCATGGTTGAGAGAGAGTTAACTGCGGTATTTGCAATAGGATCAAATGTTAAACTATGTAATCTGCTGTAGTTCACCCTGGATTGGATGCAGGCGTGCCAGATGCAAATTTTAAAGGGGTCACACAAGGCATTTTTATCAAGTTAGGTATCAGTTGGATTATTGATTTCAGAGACCTATTTAATGTTATGGAATCAAATTTAAACCATGTTCCAGCTTGTAGCAATCTTTAATGGGGTACGGATATGCAGGATACCTTTTGGTCGGGAACCATCTAAGGACCATTATGGCTAAGTTTAATAGTTCTAATTGCACTAGTAGTTTCGGACCAGAAGACATTTGAATGTGTGTTCCAAAGAGTCAAATGTTACTCCTGACAGCCATATTGGATGAGGTTTGGACCTTCCAGATACCTTTATTTGAAGGTATCATCAAAGTACTATTGTTTTTAATTGGACAAGTTGTTTCTGAGATAAAGATTTTTTTGAATGTGTTTATCCGTTTGAACCCATTTCAGACCACCTTTCAAAAATAATTTTGACAGGGCATCCCAAATTAATCTTGGTTTTTAATACTGCTTTAGTCAAAATATTACAAGGCCCATTTCAAATATATTTGGGCAGAGGTTATTCTTATCAACTAGTGTATCCTTTCGTAAAATATATATTTCTGAAATCAAAACATAACATTTAGCAGAAAACCTTTTATTTTAAATCTAAGTTTTCTTGTTTTGTTGCCATGGCAACAGAAAGCTTCACCATTCATTACAACCATTCAAAAAAAAATTGGGGGCAGGAGTTCCACTTACGATCTAGAAAAATACATATTGTTGTAATGAAAACATTCCTAATCCCCCTTTCAAAATAATTTGCACAGGGGTTCCTCCTTGTAATCTAGTTTATTCATATTGCTGAGTTCGTAAATAAAATACGTAGCAGAATATTGTTAGTTTTAAAATTTCAGTTTTAGGGTTTGATTTCATGGAAACTTAAGGCTCAACTATCTATTATAACCCACTTCAGACCACGATTAAAAAAAATTGCAGAGGTTCCCCGTGTAATCTAGGTGATGAAATTGCTGAAATCAAATCATTCAACGTTACTCTTTCAAAAAAGGCATGTGTTGCCTTCATCAATTGTTGAGGTAAGTGAGAACTTAACTGTCAATCTAAAATGAATAATCCAAGGTCAATGGCAACATCGGAAAAACAAAGAAACAAAGAGATAACATGAGTACGGCACAAAAAAAGAAAAATTAAAACATACACACATACAAAGATGAACAACACGGACCCAATAAAAACCAAGGATGCACCGGTAGAGTAAGCATCTCTTGCTTCTTATAAGACAACAGCCGTGTTGAACGGTAGAGGAAACAACAATTAAGCTTTTAAGGGAACGATCTGATGTCATCAGCGGTCCACAAGATGGTGATGCCGTAAAACTTCTGGAGTGATGACTTCAAGTTATGCTCAACATACCGTTGTTTAAGTAGTCTATTTGTGAGCAACCGGGCTCTATCAAGGAAGTCACTGTACTGACCATATGCCCTTGAAATCACAACATGTTTTAAAAGAACTGATATCGCTGAAAGGAATCAATGGTTTCTAGGTAGATCCCCAAAAACAATAATTCTTTGAGAAATTCAGGAAATTAACCACAGTAATAATATATTTTTTTTAAATTCTGATGTTTCATTCTTGCTCTTTCATACTGTTAATTTTATTGAACACTTTGCAAAATAATTTTAGAAAACAATGAATTCTTCTTCACGTAAAGTTTATTACCCCCGTAATATCTCCCTTTTTTAAATTATCACATTTCATTATGTGTCTTGTTTTTAAGTTAAGGACACCGGTTTATGAACATGATTAGAACTATTTGACGTATAGTACCATTTCTAGTAGTAAAAAGAATACTAGTATTTCTGCATGAACAATAAAACTTTTACAGCTTTTTATATTATTTAATCAAAATTTTTTATATTATTTAATCAAAAATTTTATATAAAACATTTGATTTTAGGCTTTAATGTTTTTTTTAATTTAACCATAGAGTGTTCCCCTGCAGGCGGACATCATGGATAAGGTACGGACCTGTCATATACCTTTTTGGAAGGGACCATCTGTGGTTATAATTTTACTGGTAGTTTCTCCGGAGAAAATCTATGATGGTGTTTTTCATAGGGTCCAATGTTAAAATTTATGTCAAAACTATGTTCCCCTTTGGCGGCCATCTAAGATACGGTACGGACCTGCCGGAGACCTTTTTTGGAAAAAAATCATCTAAAGTTTATTGTGACTAAGTTTGGTTCTAATCGGACTAGAAGGTTCGCAGAAGAAAATCTTTGAATTTGTTTTCTATAGGGTCCAATGTTAAAACTAATGTATGTTCCATACTGGAAGTTATCTTGGATTCGGTACGGACCTGCCCGATACCTTTTCTTGGTGGAATCTCCTAAGGACTATTGTAACTGAGAAGATCTTTGAATGTGTTTTTGAGTTGGATCCAATGTTAAACTATGTTCCCCATTGACGGCAATCTTGGATGAGAAACGAACCTGCCGGATATAATTTTCAGATGGAACCTCCCAAGGACTATTGTTTCCATGTTTGGTTTAAATTAGCCCAGTGATTTTAGAGGAGAAGATCTTTGAATTGTAAGTTTACGACAGATGCCAAGTTTAGAGTTAAAAAAGGAATCGGTCACAAAGTGACAATATAGCGTCACAAAAAATTAATAAAAAATTATTATTTATTTTTTATATGATTAAGTTAACACTCTTTAAAACCTTTTGAATTGGAGTTTACCCATGAGACAAACATTTTTTTGTACAAATTCACCATACAAAAGAAAAGATGAAGCAATAAATTGATACGAGCTGAACCCATTCAATACAGCAAAATAACGGATTTATTTGTTCTTTTGTTGTTTTACTTATATTGAAGGCGTCAAAAATACATATAAACAATACGCTGGAAGTAAAGATTAAAAATGTGTATAAGATATTCTTCTGGAGACAAGGAGCATGAATAAATATGCATTCAGTCTGTTATGACATGAAAATTTTGTTAATTCTGTTTGTTAATGTGGTTCGGGCACTGTTTTTAAATGTTTGTTTTCTGTTTTCTTTCTTTTGAATATTCGTAAGAAGAATGTTTAGTTTACATTTTTGCGAAATGCAGTTTAAAATTGGGTATTATCGCTTTTCTTGTTAGTCCTGTATTTTTCATAAGAAAGATATCCTAATAAAGTTAATAAAAAAAAGGATTTCTCCGTACACTCTCAAGGCCCATTCCTAATGACAATTTGTTAAAAAAAAGGTTATTTTTGTCAATTAAAATTTTCCATTTAAGCCTTCAAATGCCAAAGCACAATCCACACTGGAAAATCCGGGAATTCTTAAAATTTCAGTTAAATAAATTTAACATACCAATATTTCACACAATTCAAAATGTCATTATGCTGATGAATGTGTTTTTATCGGTGCAAATTAATTTCATAATTTGGTTTCGGCGAAAAAATATCGTGAACATTTCATCATAAATTTCTTTCTCATTACAAGGTTAATGAAAATAAATGATTGTTCCTTGGACACATTCACTATACAGTACAAGTATATTGAAAAAAAATCCTTGATTAATGATAATTCTGTAATAGTGTGAAAAACAGGAAAAGTATGACTAATTAAAACAAAATACATGATGCAAATCTGTAATATATTAAAGAAATCGTGCAAGTTTTCTTGAAAAGTACCATGTTTTTCATAATGAGGAGAGGCGGGTAATGGAAGTTTTCCCTTAAGACTCCAATAAGGTAAAATGACAAATTCTAATGATAGCATTAAAACATAAAGAAAAACAAGATGCACTTAAGAGCCTGTTTAGCTCATCTGAACCGTGGCCTTAGCTTCATAGTAGAAGACTTTTGAATGCATTTTCCATAGAAACCTTTGTTATATTGTGTTGCTCACTGGAGGCCATTTCTGACAAGGTCGAAAATAAAAATCATAAACTTTGCAAAGTCTGCCCATAACAATTACAATTAAGTTTGCTTCCAATTGCCTCAGTAAGTGTTGAAGGAGGAGATAATTTGTACTTCCCATACCGTCCTAAGTCAAACTATGTTCCCCACTGGTGAGTCTTCTTAGATGTGGTACGAGAATATAAATCACAAGCTTTAAAGGGACAACCCAAAAACTATTAAGTTTGCTTCCAATTGCCTCAGTAAGTGTTGAAGGAGGAGATAATTTGTACTTCCCATACCGTCCTAAGTCAAATTATGTTCCCCACTGGTGAGTCTTCTTAGATGTGGTACGAGAATATAAATCACAAGCTTTAAAGGGACAACCCAAAAACTATTGTTTGCTTCCAATTGCCTCAGTAAGTGTTGAAGGAGGAGATAATTTGTACTTCCCATACCGTCCTAAGTCAAACTATGTTCCCCACTGGTAAGTCTTCTTAGATGTGGTACGAGAATATAAATCACAAGCTTTAAAGGGACAACCCAAAAACTATTAAGTTTGCTTCCAATTGCCTCAGTAAGTGTTGAAGGAGGAGATAATTTGTACTTCCCATACCGTCCTAAGTCAAACTATGTTCCCCACTGGTGAGTCTTCTTAGATGTGGTACGAGAATATAAATCACAAGCTTTAAAGGGACAACCCAAAAACTATTAAGTTTGGTTCAAATTGGCTCAGTGGTTTCAAAGGTGAAGACTTTTTTCAATGAAAAATTTAAGGAGGACGACAGACGAACGGATGACGCCAAGTGATGGCAAAAGCTTACCCGGCTATTTCGAGGTGAGTAAGCAAAATGCATGGTGCAAATCTAGAGAACATACATATTTGGCTGAAATGTAACGAGCTGTTTAGGAGTAGGAGGATAGTGAAACCATACCCATCAGATTTTAATAAGCTTTAATGACAAATTCCCATAGTCCGTTGGCTGGAATCACTTTCTGTACACACCAAACCCCCCACCCCCACACCAGCTTCCAAATCAGCCAATTTTTTAGCCTTCCTATGTCCCCTTTTCAAAATTAAACATGTAAACCTGAAGATAATCTGAATGGATAGGCTGGATAATACACCATTTAAAATTCTTATATTGTTATTTTAACTTGAGTTTCAAATTTTGAGCTCCATGATGTTCTAAAGATAAGTTAGATGTACTAAGGTTTGGTATCAATAACAAAATACCGAAGTAACTGTTAATTTATTTTCTGCATATGCGCATTTCGACAACTCATGTCTCATCAGTGCAGATAAAACCAAAAGATTTGGAAGTCCATTAACCAAAAAACATGTTAAAGCTGATAGAGAACAAATAACCAAAGGATCTAAATAGAAAAGCCAAAATTCATCCAAGGACAGAGCTATGCATGAGGGAGATAATGCTAATTTAATATCCTTTTCATGGAAAATAAATTTAAGCAATTTGTGAATATTTTATAGTCATAATATAACACTAAAACATACCCTTGCTCTGTAAGAAATGTTTTTGGCTGTTAATTCCTTTCAGATACACAAGTTTAGTCATTTAACCCAGTGTTTATGCCTTACTTATTAGTTGTGATGCAATGTTGAAAAATAAGACCATAAAAAACCAAATTTTGGCTTCCTAAAAATTGAGGAAAAGTTTAATACATGTATATTCAATTACACATCCCATCAATATTGATAATGCATAATGCAAATTATTTTGTGCATTTCACTACATCTATTTAAGGAATTAAATATTGTAATTGGACTATATTCGGCCGCTTTGCTTGAAACTATATGCAAATTCGGAATTTTATCGTTTACAAGAATTTCTGCTTTTTTTTACTTTGAGGTGTAAATACTTCAGCAAATTGATATTAATCTTGACAATATATTCAAAATATCATTTCGATATGTTTAAAGTATTAGAAAGTATGCTTTTAAACATTTATGACTCACTAAAGTCTCATAAAATGCAAACATGCTACCACTTTCCTCAAATATTTGACATAATTTATTTCATTTTATTCAAGATGGGATGCTTTAGTTAGTAGTCTTCCTGTATTGGGCTTTATTCGTATGTTTACTATACTATAGGGAAACGGAACAGATAAAGGGGAGGTTTAGGTACCCATAAACCGGTTTAACCCTACCGCTGGCTTTTGCTAGTGCCGGTACCAAGTCCGGCTGTCCTGATTTCCTATCGTTGTTTACGTTTGTCTTTTGTCTTATTTGTGTTTTTCCTGTGTAGTTCCCTAGCAGATTGTGGTATGTAATTATAATTTTCAGCCATTGTATGTGTTTCCTGTTGTCCCTTTTATTTCATTTAAACTTTTTTAAAGGTGTAAAAGTGATATTTTTTACAACATGTGCACACAGAATCCTATAAAAGAAAAAAAGAAGACTTGCCTGTGGTTTTGGAAAATCATATACCAAATATTCATGCAAAATGGTACTTGTCGATCTTTTTGCTTTTAGGGTTTCTTAATTAGCAAGCTAAAATATACTTTTTTGCAGTATTCAAAAACATTTTTTTTAAACAATTTTAACTGTACTTTAAATCGATTTACCCTTAACTGTTATAAAAACAATCCTTAAGTGGTCCTTTTATGTGAAGGTATATGTAAGTTTTGAATAGAGCAATGTTTAGTTCAAAAGTAAATGTAATTTGTAACTTTTTGTGTTTTCATTTAAATAGCTACAAAATAAATGCAACTGATCTTTTCCTACGTATATCCCAACTACAATATCTGGGGACAAGATAATCAAAAATCACACTTCTGTGTTGGCATTTTTGGTATCAAAGTGGATGAAGATAACATTTATCTCCCTTACATTTACTGGGTACCTAAGCTTCCCAAGAATCCCTTCAAACAGAATTATAGTGCAAGATCTGCCAGATGCACCGCTAAATCCCTATCAAAATTATTTACAACTTTTAATGCAGTAAGAAATGGTCTTACAAGCTACTGCAAAAAAAACCTTTTCTACGAGCAGCATGAATTAGATGTGGACTCTTGAAAATTCCAAAAATCTATTTTAATAGTTCTCCTCAAACAGTCTAGTAATTGTGTTTCAAACGTTTGATTTTTCTATTCTTTGAACAACCTGTCCAAATAATAAACTAAAATAAGTAATTTCCGACCTGAAACCTCTATGCTTCTGCACAAAATCGGAGAATGCTGGAAAAGATCAACTTTATTTTTGAAGAACCATATTTAGTCAAACAGGAAGTATAATATTTTCGTTGAATGTCGAAGACGTCTTTTTCAGCAGATCATAAGAATTCCTATTGCAACGAATTCGCTGACTTTTTCCTTCATTCGTATAAAGGAATTTTTACAAGGATCCATACAACAGAAACACAAAAACAACAAGCCGATTCATTTAATTTTTCAGCTTCAGATATATAGGCAATGTGCTTTCCCTAAATAATCCAATATTTTAAAAATATGTACATCCTATCTACCATAATGAGCTTGATATTAAAGAGGCAACCGATATTCCCAACTCATACCTTTATACCTTGACCTTTTGTTAAACTTTGATGAACATGGTCACCTGAAATCTTGGCTTTATCACAAACATGGTAATTTTGACTACCCAATTGTGAGCTTTCTCTTTCTGGGCAGCAATATACCTACCTCCCCAGCGTATTGAGTGTGTATTTCACAGTTGATTCGCTACTGTACAGCATGTAGTTCATACAAGGGCTTTGTGAAAAGAGCAAAAGCACTTCACAGACACTGTTAAGTCAGGGATATATTCAGCCCTTGTTCCTTTTAGCCCTTCAGAAATTCTCTGGCCGTCACCACGAAATCATAGATAGATATGAAGTGTCAGTTTCACAATCGAGAACAGACATTTTGAGCGAGATTGTTGTCTTCCTGTATTTGAAATTACCGATTTTGACTTTACCATGGATTGACCCACTGGCCATGTAACGGGTGTTGTATGCAGAGCAGGATAAGTTTGTTCTTCTGGAAAATCTTTTGTCATTCTGTTTTTGGAGTTCACACTGTTAGTGCTTTAGTTTTGAGTGTTGTATTTGTGGTGTTGGTGTGTTTTGTAGGTGTGTACTGTCTTTAGTCTCCTGATGCGCTAGGTTTTGCCTTGTCCATGGACTTTAATTAATGTTATTTTGTGATTTATTCATTCGGTACTTTTTTTCCAATGTTTTGAAGTACGTGAGAAATTGGAAAAACCTATCAAAATGAACATTCCGATTTTAAATTTTTATTTTGATTGAAAACGTTTAGATAATTTTAGATATACGAAACATAACCGATTATGATAAAATATTATCAAATGACTGAATACTACGATATTTTCGTTTTTTGAATTACAATATAATAACCGAAGTACTAATTTACCTTCAAATTTTTGTGAGGGTCAGGGTGAAGATTTTGTATTTGGAATCTGACGCATAGTAGATGGTTAATGTATAGCTGAGAACAATAAGTTTGAAAATTAACAGATAAACACTTCATGTTTGATATAAATTTCAACTTTCTGCTAAATTTATGAATTACTAAATATCAAATTTTTCACAGTGGTTGAGTCAACCACAAAATTCATTCCTACTATAGACGTTAAAATTGCATATTACAATATTACATCTCATCACTTTCTTTAAAGAAACCAAAGCTTCTATATCCGTTGATCATTTATATGCAAAAACTTGCAAAATCTTTGCAATTTTTGCAGTATCTGTTTGAGGTAGGGGCGACTTTCTCGGTATTTTGAATCATAATTAGCATTCCTTTCACATTTTATCAGTTTTTTCCTAATAACAGTGAGTTTTGGGAAATTCTGAAATGCTGAAAATTCCCATGTTCATTCTGCCCATATAACTGAAATTTTCAGTTCTTGTAGATGTTTCTTGTTATTTTTTTATTGAAATATCAGCTGTATGTAAAAAATATTAGATATCATAGATTTTGATATGATTCATGTAACACTGATATATGTACATTTCAATCCGTGTGTTTTGACCATTTATATGCGACAGCAGGCAATAACTTTACACTTTTTGGAATTATTTGTTGGGCTATTGGTAAGTTTTTACTGATATATCACCTTGAAATGGCTCTATCATTTGTATTTGATGTAATTGTAATAAAATGATCTTCCATTTGATAATCATTTTAATGACTTTATTTTCTCATCATTAATACTTAGTAAGAAGAAAGAAAGATAAAAACTTAAAGAAAAAAGAAAGTAATTTATAAATATAATTTTTTTGGTCTTTTAGAAAGTGATCTTTTTGCCTTAAAAAACATGTAAACATCATATTAACATGTTTTTTCTTACAAAAAGATTTTGAAAGACTAAAAACAATTGTCGGAATTTGGAAATAAAATACAAAATTGGTGGTCTAGATCATCGCACAATCTTACAATTTTCGCCCATATAGGGATAGGTGTAAGTTGTATGCCTTTATAAAAAACAGAAATGATTAAAATGTTCACACTGTTAGTGCTTTAGTTTTGAGTGTTGCATATGGATTGTTCGTGTTTTTCTGTGTGTGTCGTTTCTTTGGTCTTCCGTCTTTTTTGCCTTGTCTCTGGACTTTGATCCATGTAATATCGTACTTTGTTCCTTAATTTATGTAATCTTGTACTTGTCCCTTCGGTATTCCACTGTCATTGTTTATAATAGTCAAAAAGGTTTATCAACTTTTAGTTAAAATGTAAAACACTGCACCAACCTGACAATACATGATTGTTGAAGTAATCAGACCAAGTCCAGTTGTCTGGAACTCCCATTTTCCCTTTGAGCCAATTATACATGGAAACATGACGATCCTTTGGATTTCTGTTGAGATAAATAATCTTTCGTCGTTGTTCCAAGTGCTCTGTAGGAAGAAATCTGAGCGGTAGATGACCATGCATAAGTCGTTGTCCCTGTATTGCATTTATCGTGTCAATTTCCTGGAATGCCAGTACCATGTCGAGAAAATTTCCCATAGCATTGTAATCTGTTGTTTGTGATATAAGCATGGATACAATTTCATGAATCCAATGAGTTCCTGTAAAGTTTAATTTCAAAAATGTAATCGAAAAATTTCAGCCAAATGGTTTTTCATTCATTGAGCAATAAGTATGATTTAATTCTTTAATTCCAAATAAAATGTTGATGGTCCTATTATGTTTCAGCAAAAATTAGTTTGCGGATAAATCATGATAGAAACAAAACTAAATTAGTACTAGTGTAACACTTAAACAAAAAAGGACTAGGCTCACCAACTGTCAAAAACTAAGTTTGAGTAATGATCTTTATTTTTGAATCTCTTGTGTAAAATATCAACTCAGTATCAATAAACTAGAAAATACGAAAAGTTGTGGCCTTTATTTTTGGTGTAAAATGAAGTAACAAAATGAATGAATTTGATTAAAAGGGGTGATTTAGGCATCCTTTCTGAAATTTTTGATGGATGACAGCGCCAACCCTTGCCGAAAAAAATTTACCTTATATGATTACAACTATCGATTTGCTAAACAATTAACGGCGAGTTACGGTTCCACTGTTATTTCTTATTGCTGCGGTCAAGCAAGTGGCAAACTTTCAGTTTACCGAAATTAAGATTTACACCCCAAGCTCTCTACCTTTCCTTGACTCACCATTGTGCAAAGACAACATTGTATACATTTGTCAGGTTTTCATGTCTGATATATATACAATGTAGACATTTCACATCGATGAATCTAACACATTGTGTAAGCTTGGGGTGTTAATCTTGACTTCATTACAATAAAAGTTTTGCCACTTCTTTGACCGCAGCAATATCAAAACCTGTCATAAGGTTGGCCATAAATCATTGTAAATCATGATTCTGCGTATCAGTGTTGTCTTTATGGCATCAAAGATGTCAACAAAAACACAAATTTTGTTTGATTGTAAAAAATAAGACGATCTGTACAAAAAAGGCACAAAAACATTTGCTTGATATGTCATATTGATTGTCCTTCTTTTTCATACAGAAAGCATTAGGACAGTAAGTGCTAATTATAACTGCAAAAATTGCTACAATACAAAAACAAAGCTAAAGATTTAACCGAGTAATGACATATCCCATAGAAATACTGGAATAACGTAAGCATTCTCGAAGAGTAAACGTCTAATGTTACATGTGATTCCAGTCGAAACGTCCAAATTTTAAAATTTCCGAAACCAGTGTGTTAAAAAAGCGAGATTGAAGTCATACATGGGAAACAAAAGTTTTGCACGGGGTTTAACGCCCTTTCATTAATATTTCAGCTATATCGTGGTGGTCAATTTTAGTGATAGAGCAAGCCGGAGTTCATGGAGAGAACAACAGACTTTTGGACGGTAACTGATAAACCTAATCAAGTTCGTTTGAAAGACGTGAACTCCATTTTGTAGCTTAGAAAAGTAATGGTGCATTACATGGTTCGTGGCCACATTTCACAAAACTTTAAAGTTTCAGGGATCATAACCCAGGAACTCCTTAAACATCTGAACCCAAAATCAAACTCGGCATGATTTTCATGGTAAAAAAACTTGGATATGATATTTGGTCCAATAGTTATCAGACGGAAACAATCGGGAGATGTACGGAGCATACGACTGAGGATATGCCACAATATTGTGGCGAGGTATAAAGAGTGGGACACGAAACCACATCGCATAGGTGAAAGATACCTCAACAGTGATTGTACAGGTAAGCTTTTTCACTTGGTCATCCAGGACCAAAAAATTATAGTTCTCATAGATATATTGATTTTAATGCAATAGGGTATTTGGGTACCCATAAACCGGTTTAACCCTACCACTGGCTTTTGCTACTGCCGGTACCAAGTCCGGCTATCCCGAGTTCCTATCGCTATTTATGTTTGTCTCTTGTTTTCATTATTGTTTTTCTGGTGCAGTTTGCTTGTAAATTGTGGCATGTGATTGTAGTTCCTGGCCATTGTAGGTGTTTGCTGTTTTCCTGTTTTTGTAATTTGAGTTTTCACTTGTCCTATACAGTAGTTTTTTTCTTTAAAGCGCTATATGACTGTTATTCTTTAAAATGACAACGAAGTATTTTGATCTGCAATCTCGTGTTTTCTGATATTGTAGAAGACACTCTTCATTTAGAGGAACGTTTTTATTTATATTGGGAATGTGGAACTTATCTTGATTATATAATCCATATGATTTTTACTTTAAATTTCAAAAGAAATCGAAAAAATAATTTTATTTTTGCAGACACCAGTATATTCACATATTAATACTCAGACATTGGGGGTAATTAAAGAATGTTTAAAAAAGCTCGACTTTTTAGCTCACCTGGTTATAGCCAGGATGAGCTTTTGCCATCACTTGGCGTCCGTCGTCCGTCCTTCGTAAACTTTTCATTCAAACATCTTTTTCTCTGAAACCTCTGGGGCAATTGGAACCAAACTTGGTCACAAGGCATCCAAGATGGCCGCAAGCGAGATATAAGTCAAAAATTGGACCCTTTATTCAAAGATCTTCTCCTTTGAAACTACTGGGCCAATTGAAACCAAACCTGGTCATAATGGTCCTTAGGTGACCCCTTTTAAAAATGGGTGCAGCAAGTCCATATTTTATACAAGATGGATGCCAGCGGGGAACGTGGTATTAACATTTGACCCTATGGGAAAGCATACAAAGATCTTCTCTGAAGCCGCTGTGCAAATAGGAACCAAACTTAGTCACAAAAGTCCTTGGGTTGTCCCCTTTTAAAATGAGTCTGGCAAGTCAACATGTCATCCAAGATGGCCGCCAGCAGGGAACATTGTCCAAAATTTGATAATTTATGCAAAAATCTTTTCCTCTGAAAATGAAGAGCGAACTGGAACCAAACTTGGTCAAAATGGTCCTTAGGTGGTCCCTTTTTTACAAATGTGTTCTGCAATTCCGTATCATATCCAGATGGCTACCAGCGGGGAACTTGGTTTTAACATTGGACCTAATTGGAAAACATATTCAAAGATTTTCTCCTCTGAAAGCACATGGCCAATTGGAAGCATACTTGGTCACAATCGTCCAACGTTGGCCCCCTTCGTAAAATATGTCCAGCATGTCTACATCATCCAAGATGGCGGCTAGCAGGGGACATTGTTTAAAATTGGATCTAGGAGGAAATGTATTAAAACATCTTCTCCAATGAACTACTTAACCAACTGAAATGAAACTAAATCACAAAAGTCCTAAGTTGGCTCCCTTTAAAAAAAAGTGTCCGGCAATTGGTAATCACATCCAAGATGACCGCCAGCGGTTAACATAGTTGAACATTGGACCATATGGGCAAATGCATCTGAAGATCTTCCAATCTGAAACTACTTGGTCCATTAAAACCAGCCTTGGTCATAATAATCCTTAGTTTGCCCGTTCATAAAAATGTCCGGCAAGTCAGCATCACATTCAAGATGGCCACAATAGGGAACATAGTTTAACGTTAGCCCCCCCCCCCCCGAGAAATCACTCAAGACCTTCTCATAAAATATTAGGCCAATTGTAACCAAAGTAAGGTACATTGGTCCCTAGGGGGTCTACTTCAAGAAAGGTGACAGTCGGTCTGCTCCTCATCAAAAATAGTTGCCAATTGGGAACATAGTTTAATTTTGGATCAAATAATACCACGGTCTATAAACAAACTTTTGAAAAGGCAGTTCGATCTACAACTATAGTTTTGTCAATTTTGGTCCACATAAGGGAAATCTGGATCAGAATAGGGATTGACCAATGGAATCAATCGAAAGATCAGTCTTTGACGTCACACTTTAACTATAGTTCGACAAGAGTCGAGTGGACTGTTACTCTTGTTTGACAAGACATGCGCAGTTAACCATAACATTGCGTAATCTTCCGGTACAATAGTGAGTTCGATCTTGCTATTGTTGAACAATAGTTGCTATTGTTGTGAATCGAAATGTCTCGAAATGAGACCCTTAAACATTGGGATTATTTTGACTGTATGTATCGGCCATTGCCCAGGTGAGCGATACAAGCAATTGAGAGCCTCTTGTTCAATTATCACTTGTAATTTAGTTTTCTTGTTGCAGTATACAAAATCATTCAAAATTTACAGATGAAGTAGTAAATAACAAACATCAATCAGAATTCTTATTTGTGTGAGATAAGTTTAAAACTTAAGTTAAACGCTTTTGAAATACAACGGTTTCAGGGCCTTAATATTTTTCCCCTGAAATTTATCTTTTTACTGTTTTGCTTGTTGATACTTTTACTTTTAACCTACAAGATCAGATATATACTTACCAGATTTTGGGGCAGTACATAGTAGAATGTCGTCTTTCCTAGAAGGAAGCCCCTTTATCCTCTTGAAATGTTCTTCAGCGTTTCTTATTAGGGGTGGTGTCGGCCATATTGTGATGTCCTTGTATGGAACCCATGGGTACATTTGTACGAGCTCTGAAGATCTTGAACAAAAAAAAAATAATGTAACATTAACTTCATACTAAATAACAATACAGGGATTTCAAACAACAAAAAAGATAACAAAAACTACTTGGATTTTTTGTTATATTGTTTTAGAAAACAAATACGTTGTTCTTTCATATACTATTTCGACAAAAGATAATGTACTACTGCTCTAAATATGTACTGAGTATAGAAAAACCTATTCTTTTCTATGCAAAAACGCGTTTTTTATGTTCTTTTAACCGTATGAAATATTCTGAGTAAACACATTATTACATTTCTAATTTAATCTGAATCTGAGTGTGTATTCTCATGTTTGTCTGTAAAATACACTTAATAGAGGCACAATTTACGTGTATCCTCAGTCACAGTTTATTCAAGACCAAGAGCCAAGGTCATACTTATCGATGATAGACAAACATCTCAAAGGATAAAATGCTTACAGGCTAATACTTAAATATCTAGATGTTTTATCCAAGGTTCAAGGTGGTACTTACGGAAACGTATTAGTGCCATGTTTACACATTTTATTTTTTATTTTTTATACTTTAATCTGTAAAATTTACACTTTTTTCTGTAAAATTGATAGACTCATCTGTTGATATATTAAATCGAGGTCAAAAGATATAAAATGTCTAGTCAACGTGTAATCGATATATTTATTGTGGCCTGAGGTTCAAATGTCAAATTTATGTAAAAATCACTTTGATACGAAAATCATCAGGAAATAAAAGTGCTGACAGTACTGAAGGCCCCATGTCTCTTTCAGATTGCACAGTAGTTGTCGAAATGAGCATTTGCAGAAACTAAATTCACAATTATTTCTTTATTTTGTTATCTGTTACCATTGGGCCGATGCCACTGTTTATGGATTGCTTGTACCCGAGGGAATTCACCAACCCAGTAAAAAGTACTTCGGTGCTGGTCCGAAAGCCGATTTCATTTGAAAACATGCAATATCTAAATTTGAAAAAAAAAATTGTTAAAGCCTAAGGAGTATATACCTCTTGCATAGCTCTGTCTTTAGCTGATTTGACTTTCCTTTTTAGATTCTATGTGTTATTTGTTCTCTATCAGCTTTTACATTGTTGTTTGTTGCCATTGGTTGTTTGAAAAAAAAGTTTCAAAAAGAGTTAACTCAAATCCGGCGGTCCGATTTCCACCTGATATTGACCGTCAATATCAGAGAATCGGACCGGCGCTTGTCTTACTCCGTAATTTTACATGTCACCTGATCAGTACAAACCCTATGAGATCTCAGAATTTTTAACTGATATGCAATGACAAGTATTATAATAGTCCATGGGCTGGAATATCCAAATGAATCTACCCACTTATGAACCCAACCCACATTTTTCAGTCCTTGTATATCCCCTCTTCAAAATTAAGCATGCTAATATTATCATAACCTGCACGCAATGTTGGAACAGGCCCCCTTTTAGACCCACCCAACGAAATTTAAGAAAATTTCGTTTTTGAAAAAAGTTTTTCTTTCAATTGCTTCAAATTGTTGATTGGTACCTCTCAGTTATGGAAAATGATATAGAATGATAGCCTATGGTATAAGCTTTAAAAAATTTTCACATTAGTACCATTTCTATAACCCAATACGTAAAAAATGAATAACCTTACCCCTACCCCTTCGAAATGTTGACGTAAAGTTTAAGATTTTTGTCGAAATTGTGTGTGTTCAATGCTCTTTAGAAATCAGTGTGCTTTTCATTTCATAATTCTTGCAATTTTTTTAGTTTTTTGATGTCCATTCTTAAAAACTTAGCATGTTTGCATAATGTTAATATATCTTGAATGACCAAACTATCACTTTAAATATTCAAATGAAACAGATCTTTGAATATTTTCGTTTTCGACAGTTTGTCACGTTTTTCCTCATGTTATCTATGAGTGGTTCAAATTCGGGGGATACAAAATAAAAGTAAATTATATCTCCTTTACATTAGTACAACCTATAGCTATTTTGAAGTAATATAAGATCCCTACATCTATAAGACTTACCCCCTACTCCAATAAATTTACTCTAAAATTGTCCAAAAAAATACCAGAACACGCAAATTTTGTGTTGTATATGACAAATGTTGCATGAATTATATTGTGATTTCGTATCTTAACAGCCATTTGTTGACTTAAACTTAATATTTTGCCTAGAAATTGATGAAAAACTACATTTCAGAATACAAAAATACCGAAGTTGCATCATTTATTGTAAATTTTGTTATGCTATACACGTATTTCAAAGAGTAACCTCTCATCATCAAAATCAAATAATATGGAATGCCATAATCCAAAAGTAATAAAAAAAGAAGTACTCATTACCATAAAATAGCGAAATAGGAGGCCAAATCTATTACTAAGGACATCTACCGAGTGCCATACAAGGAGTGAAGCCTTAGTATTAATTTTGATATAAGCAGTTAATTTCTATAATACATAAGGTAATTTTTTTTTATGTCAGGCAAGTCTGACTATTGGGCTGGTGAATACCCTCGGGGACCTCTGGTCAACCATCAGTGGCATTGACCCAATGTCTTCAAAAAACAAAAAAATCGAAACTGCATCATTAACAGTAAATTTTCAAGGAGTAACCTATCATCATCAGCATTAAAATCAAATAATATGGAAAACAATAATCCAAAAGTAGTAAAAAAAAAGTCGAATTACCAAAAAATATCGAAAAAGGAGGCCCAATCCAGTACCAAGGACATTTACCGAGTGCCATACAAGGAATGAAGCCTAAGTATTTTAATGGGGTTTGAATTTTAATAAAAACATTTAATTTCTATAATACACAAGGTAAATTTTTCATGTCTGACAAGTCCGACTATTTTTCACAGCCTGGTGAATACCCTCGCAGATTTGTAAAAACTTCACTGTTAAATCGTTATATGTGCAAAATCTGGAGGATATATTTCTGCAGACATGCCAATTAATTGTTCGAAGGGATTTATAAATTCTCTAAAATCATTGCTTAGAAAAACAAGGAGTGTTTAATTAGACCCTGAATATCGAAAATCTTACCCCTACCCTAACGAATTTTCACTGAAATTGTCAATTTTTTGTCTATTTTACGCAAAAAAATTACTAAAAATCGCGAAATGTGCGTTGAATATGACATTGTTGTATGAATTGCACACGATTTGGATATGCCAATTTATTGTTCTGAAAGATACATTTGTTGTCTTACGGTAATAGGTACGTAAATAGTAATGTTTCCGGATTTCGAATAATTTTAAATGCAAATGCATAAAACAGTGCTGGATATTAAAGTGAAGGAAAATCGGTGTTAGTTCTGAAATATGATGGATTAAAAAATCAAGAAGCTATGTTGAATTCATATAGAATCTATGTAAACGTACAGAAATAGAACAACAACCTTCATTAAATCGCGCTATTCTTAAAACTTATCCTACAATTTTCCTTCAAAAATGAAATGTTAAAAACAATGAAATTTCCGTTTTTATGATGTAATTTTTATATAGGATCGCCGAATCCGTTTCGCCGGTATAAAAAGTTGAATATAGGCTAAGCTCACCAAAATGGATTTTTCTCGGTAAAACGCGCCGTCAAAATAACGACGTCGTCGATAAAAGTTACGATTTTAGGCGTGATTAGAATGATGATCCCCTATTTAGTGATATATACAACGAAAACGAAGGCAGTGACCATATGAAAAAAATATATCAATAAATCGGGAATCCCTTTGGCAACATCATATCAGTTTTACAGAAAAATTGTAGGATACAGTTTGAAATAACGACGATTTAAAAGTGAAGTCTAAAATTATTTTACGTTCATTCTAAAGGAATTTATAATGTTCACCGCTAGGGGCGTTGATTTACGTACCTCTCACCTTAAAACAGTGTTTAGAAAATCAAGCAGTGTTTACTGTGACTCTGAATACCGAACATCTTAACCCTTCCCCAACAAATTTTCTCTACAATTGTCAATTTTCTGTCTTTGTTGCATTAAAATAACCAGAACACGCAATATGTGTTATATATATAACAATGTTGCATGAATAACATCGTGATTTGGTATTCTAACAGCCATTTGTTGACTTAAGCTAAATATTTTGCCCAAATTTATGAAAAAGGGGAATTTTCAGATTTGTCTAAAGTCCACTACTAATTCGTAATATATGTCAAATCTGGGGGTATATCTTCAGATATGTCATTTTACTGTTCTGTGCGATACATTAGTTGTCTTTAAACATTGTTTAAAAAACAAGGAGTGTTTAATGTGACTCTAAATACCAAAAATCTTACCCATACCCCAACAAATTCAACATAAATTCTCATAAAAATAACCAAAAATTCGCAAAGTCTGCAATGTAAATAGCAATGGTGCATTCATTTTATCATGATTTGTCATTTTGAGTCCCACTCGTCAGATTAAACTCAATCTTTGATACAAAGTTGATGAAAATGGGAATTTTTTTAGCATTTCCGAATTTTACAAAATCAAAGTTAAATTGTTGTATAACTGCCCATAAGCCACGCGCATGATCTTATATGTGAGAAATGGGAGTCCCTGTGTTTTTTTTTTTTTTGCGTTTGGAATATTATGCTATGGGACATTTATACAATGTTAAAGCTTTTCAAGCTGAATAAAATGAAATAAATTGTGTGGATTTTTTTAAGGGGGGGAAGGGTAATATGTTTGCAATTTATGAGAGTTTAGTTGGTAAAAAATGTTCAAAAGCATACTTCCTAATAGCACAGATATAATGAAATGATATTTTATCAACATTGCCAAGATATCTATCAAATTAGTAAAGTATTTACATCTCTAAGTCAAAACAGAAATAATTCTGAACTAGAGGCTCAGACAGCCTGTATCGCTCTCCTGACAAAATGCTGAAGCAGAGTTGTCGATGTTCTGCATGGTGGCCATGTTTTTATGTGATTTTCCCATAGGGCCAAAATAAACTATGTTCTGTGCTGGCGGCCATGTTTTTTATTGGGATTAGAACGAAATGAGCAATCTTTGTTAAGGACTTTCAGTTCATCATTCCTGTAAAGTTTGGTTGAATTTGCTTCAGCGGTTCAGAGCAGAATAAAATGTGAATTTCCCCTAGGGTTCAATGTTAAACCTAAGTTCTGCGCTGGCTTCAGTGCTTCAGTGGTTTCAGAGGAGAAGATGAAAATGTGAATTTCCCATAGGGCCAATGTACTATCTTCCGTGCTGGCGGCCATGTTTTTTATCAGATCAGAACAAAATGAGCATTCTTTGTTAAGAACCTCCCATACATCATTCCTGTAAAGTTTGGTTGAATTTGCTTCAGTGGTTTCAGAGGATAAGATGAAAATGTGAATTTCCCATAGGGCCAATGTTAAACTATGTTCCATGCTGGCGGCCATGTTTTTTATCGGATCGGAACAAATTGAGCAATCTTTGTTAAGGACCTTCAGTACCTCATTCCTGTAAAATTTGGTTACATTTGCTTTAGTGGTTTCAGAGGAGAAGAAGAAAATGTGAATTTTCCCATAGGGTCCAATGTTAAACCTAAGTTCCGCGCTGGCGGCCATGTTTTTTAATCGGATTTGAACGAAATGAGCACTCATCGTAAAAGACCTTCCATATATCATTCCTGTAAAGTTTGGTTGAATTTGCTTCAATGGTTTTAGAGGAGAAGATGAAAATGTGAGTTTTCTAATAGGGCCAATGTTAAACCATGTTCCGTGCTGGCGGCCATGTTTTTTATGGGATTAGAACGCAATGAGCAATCTTTTTAAGGACCTTAAGTTTAGCATTCCTGTAAAGTTTGGTTGAATTTACTTCAGCAGTTTCAGAGGAGAAGAAGAAAATGTGAATTTTCCCTTAGGGTCCAATGTTTAACTTAGTTCCGCGCTGGCGGCCATGTTTTTTTATCGGATCGAAAAGAAATGAGCTTTCTTTGCAAAGGACCTTCCATACATCATTCCTGTAAAGTTTGGTTGAATTTGCTTCAGTGGTTTCAGAGGAGAAAATGAAAATGTGAATTTCCCATAGGGCCAATGTTAAACCATGTTCCGTGCTGGCGGCCATGTGTTTTATCGGATCGGAACGAATGAGCAATCTTTGTTAAGGACCTTTAGTACATCATTCCTCTTAAGTTTGGTTGCATTTGCGTCAGTGGCTTCAGAGGAGAAGCAGAAAATGTGAATTTTCCCATAGTGTCCAATGTTAATCTAAGTTCCGTGCTGGCGGCCATGTTTTTATTGGATCGGAACGAAATGAGCAATCTTTGTAAAAAGGACCTTCCATACATCATTCCTGTAAAGTTTGGTTGAATTTGCTTCAGTGGTTTCAGAGGAGAAGATGAATATGTGAAAAGTTAGCGGACGGACGTCAGACGTCGGATGTCGGACGACGGACGACGGACGCCAAGTGATAGCAATAGCTCACACTGACCCTATGGGTCAGGTGAGCTTAAAACGGAAAATTCCCATTTTTCATAGTATTTCGAGCAGAAGGGTCAAAGAAAGACCCCTGTAAAAGTTTGAATCTACTTATGCGGTCTTCTGTGTGTCAGCTATCGTGAAATATACACAATACTTTGCATTAGACATTATCTTTTTATCATTTAGAGCATGAATTTTTTAAATTATGTCTTAATTTTAAGAGGGAGGGGTGCTATTTTTTGGATTTCTGGTCCAACGATAATTAACAATAAAGTGATATGGAGTAAATGCAAATGAGACAGTCTCTACAAATACATGGTACAATTAAGCAATGTAACAACGCTTTTATTGTTGTTCTTCATCTGTCTGAATACGTCTTAATCTAAAGTTTTGTTGCTTTCATATCATAAATCATTATTGCATTGGCAATTACCTGTATTAGATATATTCAAATGTGTACCGTCCAAAAGTAAGAAAATCGAAGTTGTGAAAATATGTAAAATTCCAAAAATTTCCGTTTTTCAAAGAATTTATACCGAAAATAAAATTTTAAGGACACTAATGGTCTTATTTTTCAACATTGTATCTAAACTGATAAATGTTGTGAAATAACAATGATGGTCAGATCACATGGCACTGGTGGGGATCGAACCCACGACGTCGAGATCCAAAGGTAGCGCTCTAACCAATTGAGCCAAAGGAGATCTTCTCTAACTCAACGAGTTAGGCTACCTTTCAACCTCAGTTTCACTACACCCCTCCCCCTTTTCTTTTTTGGGGGGTGTGACCATCCTGTCGAGTATCACAGGTTCTTACTACTGGAAACATCCTGATGACACATGAGTGGCATCTGGCTTACTCACCGAGTGGAATGTGACCTCACTCGAAACCTCTCTGCCTTCATCTCTCAACTATTTACATATATACATTTTTACATCAACACTGTCACCTCGGATGACTGAACTGGCAGATTTTCACCTAAGGATACCCAGTTTCCACCGGTAGTAAGTGCTTGCAGCGCCAATGTTGTGAAATAACAATGATGGTCAGATCACATGGCACTGGTGGGGATCGAACCCACGACGTCGAGATCCAAAGGCAGCGCTCTAACCAATTGAGCCAAATCAACGAGTTGGGCTACCTTTAAACCTCAATTTCACTACATAAATTAGACAAAAAACTAGATGACATTTATTAATCTGAAAGGAAATGACAGCTTAAAAGTCGTCATGTTTGCAATTTGTTCAGGGGGAGGGGTTTATTTTTTTTGTATCCCAAGATCACAGAAATGGCGTTAAGTGACAAAACTTGTGTTTATTGTAAAGTATATAAAATAAGCTTCAATTTGGTACCAAATTTCAGTACATATAACCTAACTACATAAAATTATGGAGCTTAAAAGATGAAATAAAGGTTAAAATAAAATGTTTTGTACTTTAAAAAAAAAAGTGGTCATATGTTGTCTATGTGTGCAGGTTATATTCATGTTGACATGTTTTATTTTGAAGAGGGAATATCAAAGGACTAAAAAAAATCGGTCTGGATCATAAGTTGGGGAGGAGATGCATGGCATGGAATGTGATTTCAGCCCATGGCCTATATGCACATCATCGTAAATAATGCGCATTAAATTTGCATAATTTGCGTATGCTGGGGATAACTTCAGGTAAAAGTAGGTACAGACCTGTTGCTGGCATTTTCAAAACAACCCTATTTATATAGAGCCCTGAACAAAATATCGACCCCCTCATATATATTTATCAGCCGTGGCCAATGATATAGTGAATGAGAATAAAAAACCACAACTTTCACCATAAGAAGATGATAAATACTAGATTGATAATACAGCATCTAGTTGGGATTCTTGCTATTCTGGATAATGATCCATTGATATTACATGATCCAAGAAATAACTATCCATCACTGGAAAAAAAGATCCATTCCAGCGGCACGTCTGTGTAACCCACCATGCGTGGATTTGTGAAACATTCGGGAGGTGGAGGGGTGTGCAGCTGATAATGTGGTAGCGGAGTTGCTAGAGAGCCCCTTCCATTCGTGCATTTCATTCTTTAATATATAAATATATGCGTTAACACAATGCAGTCAAGTCAATAATCATCTTGGTTCACAGATACATATGTATCCAATATGACAGATGTTCAGAGTACTGATTGTAATGTTCGGCCATTGTAAGTGTTTCCTGTTATCTTTCCTTCATAAATACTTAACGAAAATATTATCATGTTTGTTTCTTAACTACTGAGAAAGGTGACCCTCTTGAATGTCATCTATTGTGAAAAAAAATATATATAAACCCCTAGCACCAATAGTGTATTTAGCATGTTAAGTATGGAAGTACAATATCAATGAAGGCAGTGAGAGACCCCCTTTTCTCCTTTTTAACAACCATGAGCTTGAGAAATTACAATTTGTAAAACTTGGTATAAAAAAGAATTTAAATTTTCACTGCTTATCAAAAATGACTTACCGATGCATTTGTACTATCAAAGTAATATGGGTATCTGTAAACAAAGTTATAAAGGGTTAACGGTATCAATTTTCTTTACTAGGTCAATGTGAAGAGAATATAGTATCAACTATTTATGTAGAAGGTTAAGAATTTGTGTAATATGCGCCTAATGAAAAAATACGAATAAATACAAAATTTGACACATTTTGATCGACTTGATAATTAAGTTCTTCCGAGCTAAATCTGAACGATATTTTCCTTGTTGGTCCCCACCATGATTCACTGAGTACATATTTTCATCTATACACGTTAAAATATGTAACTTTTACGGTTGTGATTTTGAGGCTTCTGTGCAGATTTATTACACTAAAAATGCAATTGATCTTGAATTGACAAATTTTATTGCACAACATACCTTAACAGGTTAAGCAAGTACAAACAATGCAAAACTCCACAATTTACACATTACATAAGTAAAGTAATATACGAATATAAACTAATATGCACCCCTTATCCTTAACATCATTCATGGCAATTGGCGATTTTCTCCTTGGTTAAATTTTGAAGGGGATGTGCAATTTCCACCCGAATCAATACCAGGAAAGCAGATTAACATGCCCAGCAACAAAAACAACCTAAGCTTTACATAACTCTTGGTTGGATAGATTTTATCTATCTATCAATTATCTCTGTTGTAGGCCAATACTTCATGCTCAATTATTAACATCTTAAATCAGACTGAAAATTCACTTATTCATTTGCAAAAGCTTCCAGTCCTTAATGATTTGGAACTGCGGTCCCAGTGTGAAATATGCCAAAAACGAATGATTCAGTTCAAAAATTTAACAAATTTAGGACATATTCAAGTCTCCCAAGATTCCCTTTGATTTTCATTATTCTCGAATATAATTCATATTTATTTAGTTTATCACTTCATTTTGTTGTTCTAATGTGATTCCTCCCTCTGCTTAAGTATGTTTTTGGGCCTGAATTGAAAAAAAAATTATATAGTATGAATATGATATAGAATTTGATTTGAATTGAGTATTTTGGTCAGGTTAATGAAGGGGAACTTTCCTGTTTTCGGAAGACCATTTTTTTTATTATTAAGTCCCCATAGAGTCCCTTTGATTTTCGTTGTCCTCGTAGCCCTTACATAAAAAAACGATCAGACATCCGTCATCCGTTCGTCCGGGATCAGTCAGCGGTCAGTCAGCGATCAGTATATAACGTGACGACTTATAATTCTTCAAACCCCTCAATTGACGCGAAACGCGACGGATGACGAAAAGCCTATTCGTCCAACCCGCGTCCATATTCCACGTAATATCTCGGGGTAAAAGATTTTGCGAAATATAGATTCGTTTCACTCAGTGCATGCACGATCGATGCATCATCGCAACAGACCAATTCTTTTCCTATTGATAAATAAATATTTTATAATTTTTTTGTTTTCAATTTCATGGAGTTTTTATTAAAGACAAGTTTGAAAAAAGGAACTGTACCATTGACAGGTGTTACGGTATTTATCAAAATTTGCCATTTTCATAGCGTTTTAAACAAATTAATATGCAAAGAGAAAATTTCGCACTGACCGATGCTTTTGCAATGATTGAAGATTTATATGAAAATATGAAAAAGAATATGAAAAAAATGAAAGAATATGAAAAAGAAAGGAAATGGGGTAAATGTCAAGGAGACAACATCCCATATCCAGGTTAAAACGACCCAAAACAAAACATCTAGGGGTCACCATATGGTCTTCAAAACAGTGAGGAACCTCACACCATAAAGTAAGCCCTAAATGGCTCCGAAAAGGTAAAAAAGTGAATAAATCAATGGAAACAAACCACATCCAATAACCAAAATATCAAGAAACTAAAATTTTATAAGAAGACAAGGACAAGCCAATGACCAACATATTCCTGACTTGGGACAGGCGCAAAAATTGCGGTGGGGTTAAACTCGTTTTCTTGGATCCAAACCCTCCGACTATGTGTGGTGAATGGCTAAAAATAAATACACAAAAAGACTCACAGTAAAAATCAAACTAGAAAAAAGTCCAACTTATCAAGACGAGTACCCTTACAATGAAGTACATAAAACATGAAGACAATACACACAGGTACTGTCCGGACAAATGCTCGCAATGACTGACAGCTAGCTAAGGACATAATTTCCGTTGACTATGATATCAAGCCTTCTTACATATGAAGTTTCAATTGAAATACTTCTAAATAGATTTGGTATAACAACATCATCAATTATGAAAGAAGAACATGATATTGTGCATTGCCAAATACTGCCAATATGAAAAATTTATGATGTAAAGCATTTAGGAGATGATCAATATTTTTGCCAACAAAAACCAGAAGTAAAGATTTATTTAACAACAATGCTGTATTTATATCCTTTATGAATAAATTTGTTCAAAACAACGGCAGTAGAATACCGAAGGAACAAGAGAAGGGATGACTACAAAAATCGAAGTCCAAAGACATGGCATAAACGGTAACAGATAAAAACAAAGACAAAACAAGTACGTAAGACAGCTACAATGCACGGAAATAAAAAAGATGATAACATTTAGAACTAAGGCACTCATAGTGTGAACTCCCATGAAAACCGGGAGTGACATCAGGTGCTCCGGAAGAGTAAGCATGGCCTGCCCCGCTAGCGACACCCGTCACACTATCAGTAAGGCATAAAGTGTTTAGAAAAGTCTGTTTGGTAGCGGATTGGTTAATGTCATTCAACGGATTGGTTAATGTTAATTCAACGGATTAATAAGTTTGGAAGGACAATTTTTCAATTTATGCGTTTTGTAAATGATATTGCCATAGAAGTTTGGATGTGAAATGCCCTGATGTATAAGAGCCCTGCATGTAGAACCAAATTTTCTTAATAAGTCAATGTATCTATAATAAAATTTAGAGAATGTTTTTTTCTATCTAAATTGTTAATTTTTGTGGATTGTTAGAAGTAAGCTTCACACTGACCGTAAATTGATAAAGACTAAAATAAAGTTTTACAAATAACTAAATACCAAAGTTACTGTGAATTTACTTTCTGTATATGCGCATTTCGACAACTTATGTCTCTTCAATGCAGATAAGATCTAAACGTTTGGAAGACCATAAATTCAAAGATGTTTAAAACTGATAGAGAACAAATAGCTAATATGATCTAAATGTAAAGCCAAAATCAGCTAAGGACAGGGCTTTGCATGAGGGAGATACTCCTTAGTTTTCAAAAAAATTTACAAAAAAATTAGATATTGTAAGGTTCCAAAAATATTCGGCTTTCGGGTCAGCACCGAAGTACTGACTACTGGGCTGGTGAATACCCTCGGGGACTTACAGTTTTAAAATTATTTTATAATGTATAGGAATTTTGAACGAAATAATATGTGACAGGAAAGTTTCGCACTGACCGGTACATTTGTAATGACTACATTGAATATTTACAAATGGTTGTTTTATTAATTTTATTCATTTCCATGGAATTTTGAAGGACATAATGTAAAATGGAAAATTTTGCAGTGATCGTTATATTTGTTATGACTGAAATTAATATTTACTAGTGATTTTTTATAATGTTTTTTTTTTTATTTATTTAATAATATGAAAAAGGAAAGCTCTTGACTGACGGGTACATTTGTAATGACTAAAATGAAGATTGAAAACTAATTTTTTTCATTTTGATGGAATTTTCAACAAAGTAATGTGTAAAAGTATGTATCAAGTTTTTCACTGACCGGTGTATTGGAGGTGATTAAAATGAAGATTTGCAAAAATTTTGCATTTTCATGGAATTTTGAACAAAATAATGTGTAAAAGGAAAGTTTCGCACTGACAGATACATTTGCAATGACTTAAATGATGATTTCTAAGTACTCTTTTATCAAATTATCAAAATTTTTGCATTTTCATGGAATTTATGGAATTTTGAACGAAGTAATGTGTATAGGTTAAGTTTCACACTGACAGTTAGATGAATTTTTATGACTAAAATGAATTGATTAACACATGTTTTTTTTTTTTTTTTTTTTTTTTTTTTTTTTAACAAAATAATATGTGAAATGAAAATTTTGCATTGACCAATTCATTTGTAATGACTTAAATGAAGATTTACAAATGATTTTTTTTATTTGAAGTTGTTCATTTTAATGAAATTTTGAAGCAAATAATGTGTAAATGGAAAGTTTCGCACTGAACGGTGTATTTGTAATGACTAAAATAAATATTTACAAGTGATTTTTTATTATTATAAAAGTATTTTTTATCAATTTTTTTCATTTTGTTGGAAGTTTCAACAAAAGAATGTGTAAAGTAAATTTTTGCATTGACAGGTCTAATTGTAATGATTAAAATGAAGATTTCTAAGTGATCTTTTATTGAAATTTTTCATATATATCGAATTTTGAAAGAAATAATGTGTAAAGGGAAAATTTTGCACAGACCGATACATTAATTTATTCATAATTGATTTTATTTTTTTTTAATTTATTGGAATTTTGAACAAAATAATATGTGAAAAGAAAGTTTCAAACTGACTGGTACATTTCTAATGACTATAATGAATGTAAACATCTGATTTTTTTTTTATCAAAATTCTTCATTTTAATTAAATGTTGAAGAATATAATGTGTATATTGAAAGTTCTGTACTGACCGGTGTATTTGAATGAATATTTACAAGTATTTAATTGGAATTTTGAACTAAATAATATGTAAAAAAAGTTTTGCACTGATCGGTACATTTGAAATGATTAAAATGAAGATTTCTAAGTGATATTTTTTTTCATTTTCATGGAATTTTGAACAAAACAATGTTTAAAAGGAAAGTTTTGCACTGACCTGTGCATTTGTTATGATTTACAAGTGATTGATCATCATTTTTTTTTCACTTTCATGGAATTTTCAACAAAATATGGACTGACCGGTATATTTGTAATAATTAAAATGAAGATTTACCAGTGATTTCATCATTATTATTTTTTATTTTCATTGAATTTTGAAGAAAATAATGTGTAAAAGGAAATTTCGCACTGACTGGTGTATTTGAAATGACTAAATTAAAAAATTTCATGACTACATAAACATATACAACCTTTGTATTAATTCATTTATGTCGTAAAATCAGTGTTAATTACGCTATGAAAAGACCTAATCAATGAACATATTTCGTCTTTTTAAGTGACGACACATAATTGAGTTTTTCACGGGATATCCGCGCATAGTTGTAGGGCGAGTTAGGGAAGGTATTTTATAGGCAAGTTAAAAGTTTTCTAAATGTTATTATTAATATTGGTGTGATGTAATTGTTAATTGGTGTAATGTGATTATAAATTATTTAAATTGAATATTGTATGATTGTTAATTTTGTTCAACGCGCCCCTCATTTTTCCCTGGGAATGAGACTTTGTATAAACAGGGGCCCCTTGGTATGCTTATCCCTGGGCTACCTAGGGTTCAATGTAACAGGATTTTGTTGAATAAATTATGTAAAATTAAAAAAAAATTAAAATTTTTCAAATGATTTTTTTATTAGAATTCCCTTATTTATTGGAACTGGAACAAATTAATGTGCAAAAGGAAAGTTTCGCACTGACCGGTATATTTTTAATGTTTAAAATTATATTTTACAAATGTTTTTTTATATTATTTTTTTCCATTTTTCATTTTCATTGAATTTTGATCAAAATGATGTGTAAAAGGAAAAGTTCGCACTAAACAGTGTATTTGTAAAGACGAAATGTATATTTACAAGTGATTTGTTATTAATTATTTTTCATACATTGGAATTTTGAACAAAATAATATGTAAAAGAAAAGTTAAGTACTGACAGGTACATTTGTAATGACTAAATGAAGGTTAGCGAGCGATTTTTTCATCAAAGTTTTTCATTTTTAGGTAATTTTGTACAAAATAATAATGAAAAAAAAAGAATCCTCTGACAAGTCCTTAATCAATGACAAAAATGATTGGATGGATTTTATCCCTGTTTTCATTTTCTTGGAGTTCTTAACAAAATAAAGGCAAATTGGAAATTTAACTTGTGTTTTTCTCAATTCATGGATTTCTATTTAGTTCACCTGATCCAAAGGGTCGGTGTGAGCTAATGCCATCACTTGGCATCCGTCGTCCGTCCGTACGTCCGTCATCTGTTTACTTTTCAAATTTTCATCTTCTCCTCTGAAACCACTGAAGCAAATTCAACCAAACTTTACAGGAATGATGCACTAAAGCTCCTTAACAAGATTGCTCATTCTGTAACGATCCGATTAAAAACATGGCCTCAAGCACAAAACATAGTTTAACATTGGACCTTATGGGAAAATATGACATTTTCATTTCTCCTCTGGAATCACAGAAGCAAATTCAACCAAACTCTACAGGAATGATGTATTATAGGTCCTTAACAAAGATTGCTCATTTCGTTCCGATCCGATTAAAAACATGGCCGCCAGCACCGAACATAGTTTAACATTGGACCCTACGGGAAAAATCACATTTTTATCTTATCCCTCTGAAACCACTGAAGCAAATTCAATCAAACTTTACAGGAATGATGTAATAAAGGTCTTTAACACAGACTGGTCATTTCGTTCCGATCCCATAAAAAACATGGCCAACAGCATAGAACATATTTTAACATTGGACCCTATGGAAAAATGACATTTTTGTCTTCTCCTCTGAAACCACTGAAGCAAGTTCAACCAAAAAGCAAGTTGAAATAAATGTAAAGAAGGTCCTTTAAAATCTTTTTCTCATTTCAATAGGTGCCAATGGATGACGGCTATACATAAGACCCCATTGGTATAAAGCATAATTTTTGGTCATGCATGGCATAGTAGCATTTTGTCAGGTGAGCGATACAGGCTCAGTCTCTGAGTCTCCAGTTTTTATTAAATCAAAGACAGAATTTGATTGTTTCCAGTCATTGTCAATGAAATTTTATATAAAAACTAGGGATGGTAACGAGTAACCGGTTACTCGGTTAATCGGTCGAAAAGGTTGTAACGGGTTAGCAAAATCGCTATTCGAGTACTCGGCCTCAAAATTTATTTCAGTTGTATACTGTTTGTGTACAATCAGACATCGGTATTTTTATTTATTTAATTGATTGGATACACATCAAAGACCAATTAATTGAAAGTTGTTTATATAACGGTTAATTTAATAATTACTTTTAAATTTTTAAACCTATCATAGTGTCTTCATAGTGAAGTCTAATAAGCTAACTTAATTTACAAACCATCTACCTATAGAAATTCAAGAGTTTACATAAATCAACAAAATGTTTAATTATAATGTACTGTCGTAACAGAATATATATGCTATAATTGTTTTATTTATGAACATTTATTACGTATAATAATACAAACAATGATAATGTCCTGTGGGTTTATTAAAAAAGTAATCAAGATTGAATTTGGTATCATCTGAAAATTTCAATTTTCTTTTGATATAATGATAATTTTCAATATATCAATACATGACGAGTGCTTTCTGGTCGATTGACGATTTGTATTTGCCAAATGTCAAGTACCTGGACGTGAACTGTTACGGACGTGAAACGATTCGTCACATCCCGTCCCGTCAAGTTACGTTCACGTCCTGTCAGCAATCCGTTTCATGTTTCGTCAAACGGTAAGGGCTCATTTTCACAGTACTGTAGTTCCTGTTAAGTAGTTTATCACTTTATTTTGTTGTTTTGATATGATTCCTCCTTTTGCATGATTTAGGGCTTGTTGAAAGAAGGGACACTGATTTTTTCTTTTACGAATATGATGTAGAATTTGATTTGAATGGAGTGATTTGGTCAGGTCCAAGAATGGGAACTTTCCTTCTTTTTTTTTTTTTTTTTTTTTTTTTTTTTTTAGACAAGATTTATCACTAATGAAAGATATGTGTGTTTGAAGTTGAATGAAAAAATCCAAGTGAAAGAACTTTCCACATTTTCATTTCTTATTTTATAATCTAACAACACGTTTTAATATGCAAAATCACATTTGGTTTGAATAGGCGCATTTTTAAAAATTAATTTCAAAGGTCGTTAAAATAGCAATCAGGGCAAAATAACGCTTTATTACCCACATGAATAACGATGTGTGAAAATTGAACAGTACAATAACCAAATTATTATGGTAAAAACCGCGTAATTAGAAAAGTAAGTGTTCAAGTCGTTCGGCCTTGTTATGTAGAAGTTTCTTGCATATAGTTGAGGGCCTTTGCAGAAAAATGCAATTTCTATTTCTTTATTTTCACACGGGAGGCGTGCATTGTATTTTTCCTTTAAATTTTCGTGTTTGTTTTTTTCAGATTTGTTCCTGATTTTTGATGTAGGAAGCAAGATTTTATGCATATTTCCCTCTTTTTTATGTAATGCTTGTATGCCATAACTTTTTCTACTAGAAGTTTCCTCTCTATAGTTGCCGACCCTTGCACAAAATGCAGTTCCTAAATTTTTATTTTCACAACCACGGGAGGCGTACATTGTATTTGTTCATGTACTTTATTTGTAGCACATCCATGCGGCTTTATATTTGTGTGGTTGTTTTTCTAGATTTGTCCATTTTTTATGTATGAAGCAAGTTTCTCTTCACATTTCCCCTTTTTCGTGTAATGGTTGTTATTGCTTATTAAAGAATAACTGAATGAGAGAAAATTCCATCGTTTAATTGTCGGTATTTGCAACAACTGCAGATTCTAAATTTTTCTCGGAGAAATTACCTCCACATTGTTTTCGTCCCTTGCAGAAAACGTAGTTTCTATTTTTTTTTATTTTCACAAACACGGGAAGCGCACATTGTATTTGTTGTGTTTATTTGTAGCACATCCACGCGGCTTTACATTTTTGTGCTTGTTTTTAAGATTCCTTCCCGATTTTTAATGTAGGAAGCAAGTTTTTATCATATTTTTCCTCTCTTCATGTCAAGGTTGTATGCCTAGAAAAATTTTTGAATAGAAAAAAGTTTCTCCGTTTAATTGCCGGTACTTGCAAGAAATGTATGAGGTTTACTCCTAGATTGAAGTTTTTTCTGTGAAGAATGTATGCTTGCATCATGAACTTTTATATAAATATCAAACAAAAATCTTAACAGAACTGTATTCATACTATCACTATTCATGCTTCACTGATCATGAAAAAAGGGGGATAGTTTGAGATTTAACTACAGGTTTAAGTTTCTTTTCTGTGACGGTGTATGCTATTATCATGAAACTTTATATCAATAGACATTAAGATATGAATAAACAAAAACATAGTAATAATATACCCATGCCACCAACTTCATGGAAAACTAGAGGTACTGTGGTCCACTGGGCCACAAATGAATACCCCCGCATGCCCAATATAATAAGAAGTTTAAATAAAAGGCTGATCTTTAAAGTCAACTGCGTCTTTTAATGTTATTCAAAAAACTTAATTCAGGCTAAGTATCAACATACCAATGTATCGGTAAACAGGAAGTAGTAGCGCAACAAACCTGAAAATAGCTTACACGGTACAACTCATCATCATGAAGCCCCAGACCAAATATGAAATCATTTCCACATACAGAAGCAAAGAAAACTTTGACGAAAATTTTCATTAGTAGTGGTATATATAACTAAGTATCAATGTATCGGTAAACAGGAAGTAATAGTGCAACAAATCTGAAAATAGCTTACACGGTACAACTCATCTATATAAAGCTTGAGACTAAATATTAAATCATTTCCACTTATAGAAGCAGAGAAAACTTTGACGAAAATTTTCATTAGTAGTGGTATTATATAACTAAGCATCAACATACCAATGTATCGGTAAACAGGAAGTAGTAGCGCAACCAACCTGAAAATAGCTTACACGGTACAACTCATTATCATGAAGCTCCAGACAAAATATGAAATCATTTCCACTTTTGGAAGAAGAGAAAACTTTGACGAAAAATCAAATAACAATTTTTATATGCATGTACACTAGTACCAAGCATTTATGAATTGCTCGAATTGTCCGTAAAACGGATAGTTTAGTTCATCCGTATACGGAACGTTTGAGTAATGGAATGGATACGGATGAAATCATCCGTAATCCATCCGTAATATAGATGATTATGTACGGATGAAATACGTCCGTGTGCTCGATTTTTCCGTATTTCACCCGTACATTTACGGATGAAATGCGGATGGTTTACGGATGAATACGTCCGTAGCTATTTTTCCTGTGTAGTGGTATATGAAACTAAGTATTAATGTATCGGCAAACAGGAAGTAGTAGCGCCACAAACATGAAAATATCTGACACTGTACAACTCATCATTTGGAAGCCTAATGCTAAATATCAAATCATTCCCACCTGTATAAGCCGAGAAAACTTTGATGACAGTAAAAGTGTTACGGACGGACGGAATGACGGAAGGACGGACGGACGGACGGACACCACCATCACTATATACCCTCCGCTTTTACAAAGCGGGGGTATAAAAAGGGGGTAAACCTAACTTGAGACGGACGCAGACCTGTTTTATCCCTCTTAGCTGGTATCAGTATTCCAGCAGAAATGTTCCTTAATTATTCGTATTATGAGAATTTTCTCGCGTAATTAAACATTTTGGTATGAATAACTCCTTTACGTATGACTAAGCAATTAAAATGAATTAGATGAAACAAACAGATTTTGTCATTTCATCTATTGAGATCATTTCAACAATTTTCTTTGGAGTTCATTTCAACATTTTTATCCCGCCATTTTTTTTCTACATTAGTGTTTTGATTGATTGCAGTATTAGAGCTATACGTCAAGTGAGCAAAAGTTCAGCTATACCAAGACGACACCTAGTTAGTGGAATCAAAATGTCATTAGTAAATAAGGAATGGTATAGAGGAGGAAGAGACAAGTTTACTACCCTGGAAAATCTGGAAAAATGGATAGGGGCATGCAATTTAGCCTTCCATACGACCCCAGTGAGTCTGTGTTTGTACAAGAAATATAGAAAGGCTCTTTATGCTACAGCGGTCATGGCGTTTCTTCACACAATTTGTCTACAATGATTCGCAGTGGTCAGGCTAAAGACAAGAATTAAACTTTCCATATTATGACCTGACTACCCTTTATACAACTTGGGGACGCGCCCGGCAGCATTGTTTGACAGATACCCACATCATTCAATTTTGCGCTTTTTAGAGTGTTGTTTATCTATCGGAAGCTTCTCTTTAATGCTGATTGTCCAAACTCGGGAAAAGGTCTGCTTTATTTCATGGTTTATGAATAAAGTGTATATTAACAATGTGAATCCGTAGTGCGTATTTTTACTTGAAAATCCGTTGATAATACGGAAAATCGTGTTAAACACCTCTGCGGACGGACGAACGAACGAACGAACGGACAGACGAACGGACGGACGAACAGATGGACGGACGGATGAACAGACGTAAAACAAACGGACAGACGGACAGACCCTTAGACCATATTCCCTGTACTATCGTAGGCAGGACATAAAAATGGGTTATTTGAACAACTGCAATTTAGGCCCTGTTTGGACCCTTCTGGCTCAAAACGGTTAAGAGATATGTCAAATTTGTCACATTCTTCTTAAACCTCAAATTGACAGGAATCAAAACAAAAAAAAAAACAAAAAAAAATCTGATTGAAATCCGATGAAAAATAAAAATTTCACATATTTAGAAAAATTGCACTTTTTGCTCCTTTGACCCCTTATAGATCGGAAGCGGTAAGAGCTACCCAAAATCTGTTAGCATACTACCAAAAGCTTACAACAAGAGGAATCCAAAGAAAAATATCCCATCAAAATCTAATCAAAAATAAAAACTCCATTAGATCTATTAACATATAGAATATGAAGCTTCTAGCAATTTTAATTGATGAGCTACAGAAAAATCTAGATTTTGACCTTTTGACCTTGACCTTTGATCTGACCTAAGTGAAATTTGCATAATGCTGTTAAGTTTCATATAAACATATACAGGCCAAATATGAAGGTCCTATCGCGTCTGGTTGTAGATATAAGCAATGTTAAATTTTTCAAATTTGCACTCAGTGACCTTGACCTTTGACCTGTCCCAAATGTTTTGGTTGATTTGTACTAAGTTTTATTAGATCTATTCACATATGAAATATCAAGCCTCTAGCAATTGTAATTAATGGGCTATAGCAAAATCTGCATTTTGACCTTTAGACCTATGTGACGTTGACCTTTCACCTGACCTTAGTGAAATTTCCATAATACTGTACAGCTTCATATTATACAACCCAAAAAAGGTCTTATCACATATGGTTGAAAGATATAGGCAATGTTAAAGTTTTTATTAGTTTTCAAATTTGAACTCAGTGAAACTTATTTTTTTTGGTGGATTTGTATTAAGCTTTATTTAATTTAGATCTATTTCCACATAGAATATCAAGCCTCTAGCAATTGTTATTAACGAGCTATAGCAAACTCTAGATCTTGACCTTTTGACCTCTGTGACCTTGACCTTTGGCCAGACCTTAGTGAAATTTGAATAATAGTGTTTAGCTTGATATGATCAATACAAGTACCAAATATGAAGGTCCTTTCACATCTGATTTAAAAGTTATGAGCCAGGTTAAAGTTGTGAACAGACAGACAGATAGGGCAAAAACAATATGCCCCCGATCTAAAGATCTGGGGGCATAAATAATCCAATCAATATCCGATTAAAATTAAAAATTTTAGGTAATCTGCATAATTGCAATTTTTTCACCGTTTGGCTCCTCACAGCTCGGAAAGGAAACCAAGTTATCAAAAACCTGATACTGCAGCACTATGTTATTTTTTCAAAAGGAATACACATTGCAAAAAACTGCATCAAAGTCAGACTAAAAAAAAACAAATTTTCAAATTCATCTATTTTGAATCCCATTTATCTTCTGAACAGTACATGCCACGTAAAATCCGTGGATTTACTACAGATTGGTAATTTCCTAAAGAGAACACTGAAAGAAACTCCATCAAAATCCCATAAGTAATGGATATTCTGCAACCAAATATATGAAAACACACAATTTTGGGCCACAATACCCCAAAACAATCCCAGCCTTCCTTTTATACCAAGGAACATTGTTTAAAAATTTCATGTGGATTGGTCAACCAAAACTTAAGTTATTGCATGGAAATGAAAGGTCTACAGACGCCGACACCGCCGACAACGACGACGCCGCCGCTTATAAACGACCTTGACATTTTTTGAGGTCGTATAAAAATGGCCCAAAAATCAATACAAAAACCTGAAAAAATTGACCCAAATCAATACTTAAACCTGAAAAATCGATCCGAAAAAAATGCACATCACTTTATACCAATGTAAAGAAGTTAACCCCCGGGCCATTTTCACAACTCTAAAGATTGCTAGATAAAGTCTGCAACAATAGGCAAATTTAGAATAGGGAATATATATTTGGAATAAAGGGCTACGCCAAGTGCAGCATAATACGACCGCAGCATGTCGACCGCTGAAATTTGAACAAGTGTACTTTAAATTGAATGTGGACACAGTAAAGAGCTCGACACAACAATTACCTAGACACAAATAAGGTAACATAAAATGTAGCCATTTTGATCCATGAAAGCTCAGAAACTGTAACAGTAACGCTAAATCTGTTGATTTACTACCGACAGCATTTACAAAAATTAAAAAGTTTGCGGCAAGTTTGCTGCAAATTTGCGGCACACTGATCAGTGTGCCAGAAGTATGCAGAACAGCACCGCTAGTGGATCTATTTTGGCACACTTTCGGCACACAAAACCATCTTAACTGGAAAGTTCTGGCGCAAAGAAGAATGTGCCAGAAGTGCACCGTAAATATCTGTTTGATTTATTGTAAACTATGGTATGTCAGAAGTGTACCTGAAGTGTGCCGGAAAGTTCTATTGTATTAGAAGAGAGACAAAGAATAGAGTGTGCCAGAAGTGCACTAGAAACACACTTATGAAATCAAAACAAGAGGATAAAGAACCAATCAAATTTAGGTACAGGTGAACTAGAGTTCAGTTGTATTTTACAGGTGAAGACGTGTTTTTCTTGTAGTGAAATATGAAAAGGACTTAAATTGTAATCAGTGTTTCAGATATGTGTGAATCTTATTTTTATGCAATACTGTTACCCAAAATACAAGACTGCATATGCCAATAAGACATAAAAATACTAGTACATATAGTACGCAGATTCAGATCTATTACTCTATATGCAGCATGTCAATCAATTAGAGCTTATTGATTTGCTGCAACAAGTATTAAGTTGATTAACAAGATAAAATTAGAAGATATTGCTTTACAGCTAAATAAATAAGCTGTTGCACTTTACACAAATCTTTGATTCTGACGGCTAGATTATTATTGTAATCCCTAAAATTTTAAATATAAGTTTGGGATAATGTTGTTGTCTCTGTCCGTCTCTGTCCGCAGCATTTTACTTGTGACTTAAACACCCTTCTACATTTTTGGATCGATGAGTCTCATTTTGATGTAGACTCATTGCATTTAGTGTACAGATGTCCAAAAGGCTTAGGAATTTAGATTCCAGTTCCATCTTTGGAATTTTTTTCCTGGAAATGTCAAAGATTTTTTTTACATTTTTGCATACAGTCAAATATTTTAGTAATATTTTGATACCAGTACATTTGTAAATTTCCTGAGACTTAAGTATCTATTGGTGTATTTACTAAGAACCATACTTTTTTGAAAACATGTCAGTAAAAACAGTTTCTTCTATTTATTGGATTGCGAAAACATGTGATTCACAATTTTAGTCAGTTTCTTAAACTCTCAAAAACCAGTTTTTTTTCTTAATTCTACCATACATTTTTAATTAATTTCACTGAAAACAGCCATTTTCATTGACCTTATTTAAAAAAAATTATACTTTATTCAATTTTTTGTTAATTTTTCTGAAACTGCTAAGATCATTATTTTTTTTTCAGAATTCTACTAAGAAAACAAACTTTTTTGATATGTTTCATTGAAAAAAAGTCATATTTCAATTATCAGATTATATAAAAATTGGAGGTGATATACAGTTTTACCTATGTCTGTTTGTCTGTCTGTCTGTCCATCCATGCATCTGTCTGAAACTCTTTTGTTTAGGATTATTTGCTTGTGTATGTAGTAATAACCGTTAAAGTACTTTCATCAGTGGATATTAAATTTCATGGTTTTGCAAAAAAGCATTTTACGAGTTTTTTATTCTCATGATTTGACAGCATATTCATTGCAAGTTATCTGAAATCTTGTATTTGGTTTGGTTTTCAATTTACCACAAATTCCATGAAAATTTGTCCTCCCCCTTCCATCCCTGATAATAGTACTTTCTCAGATTTAAGTCAAAGTTTTCTCTGCAATGGTATATGATACAAACATGAAATTTTCCTCAACTGCCAGTATTGTGACACAGGTGTACCAGAACTGTGACACAAGTGTGCCAGAACAGTGCCAGAATTATACCGCAAGTGTGCCAGAATTATACCGCAAGTGTGCCACAACTGCACATCAAGTGCGTCAGAACTATACCGAAAGTGTGCCGGAACTGTACCACAAGTATGCCGGAACTGCACCCCAAATGTGCCAGAACTGTACCGCAAGTGTGCCAGAAACGGTGTGCCAGAAAATTATTTGCATGCGAAAAACACTCTTCCGGCGAATTTGTCGCGAACTTGCCACAAGTTTGCCTAAAACTGTCCACAACTGTGTGCCAGAAGTGTTATATTTTTTGTAAGGGAGCTTACATCAAGATGAATCAAAATAAAAATCCCATTAAACATTAAGATCTTACATATTTTCAAAAATTGCAATTTTGGCTCCTTTGACAACTTATACATGTAGTTCCGAAACTTTAAGAGATCTGCCAAATCTGTTGCCATACAACTAAAAGCTTACAATAAAAGGAATCTAAAGACAAAAATCCCATCAAAATCTGATTAATAATAAAGATTTTACATATTTTGAAAAATTGCATTTTCAGCCCCTTTGACTCCTAATAACTCGGAAACCGTAAGAGTTACCAAAAAATTGTTGACATATTGCTGAAAGCTTACAACAAGAGGAATTTCAGGAAAAAATCCCATCGAAATCCTATGAAAAATAAAAATTTGAGGTAGTCTTCACACTTGCAATTTTGGCCCTGTTTGGCCCCTTATAGCTCTGAAAGGAAACTAGTTACCAAAAATCTAATAGTTAAGCTTTATGTTAATTTTTCATAAGGAATCCATTGAAAAACTGCATCAAAATTGGAGGAGAAATAAAAAAAAATTTATTTTGAAGATTCACCCCTTTTGGGTCCCATTCATCTCACGATATCGTGGTTTCCACAAGATCGTGGTATTCACGTTCATTTCAACCAAATATTTAACTGTGACGTCACCGTTTCTACGTATCTACGTACCATGATTATATGAGCTACCAGTATACATGCGAAGTGATATGCATTGACACACTGCTGATTGGAAATTTCTAAAAAAATATACACCAGGTTATTTCAACCCTGGGGTCCCTACATTTGATAAGTTCATATATATAGACCTTTCAAATTTAAGAATAAACAAGAGGCTCCCAAGAGCCTGTATCGCTCACCTGGGCCATGGCCTTCTGATAATAAAAGTGGAAATCAGTATAATGTTATGTTGCCCTAGGCTTTCACCCAGGAAAAGTTATGTACACTATCAACACAACTGTTTTAAAAGGGACCACCCATATACTTTTGTGACCATTATTGCTGTGGTTTCAAAGAAAACCTCTGCATGCATAAATCTCATACGGTCCTTTGTAAACTAGGTTCTCGGTTGTATTGAAGATCAATTCATTCAAAGGTCTTTGCCTCTGAAAGAGCTGAACCAATTTGAACCAAACTTGGTAACAATAGTTTTTTGAGTGGTCCCCTTCAAAATTTGTGTCAGGCTTGTCAGCATCTCATTCAAGATGGCTGTCAGGAGAAAAGATAGTTTAACAAAGGGACCCTATGGGAAATGTATTCAAAAATCTTCTGTTCTCTGTTGGAACCAAACTAGGTCACAATAGTCTTTGGGTGATTCCCTTCAAAGTTTGTGTCAAGCTTGTCCGTATGCCATCCAAGTTGGCTGTAAGTGGGAAATATAGTCTAAAATAGGGACTCTATGGGAAATGCATTCAAAGATCCTTTCCTCAGATACCATTGGGCCAAATGGAACCAAACTTTTTCACAATAGTCCTTGAGTGGTCCCCTTGAGGGAGAGGAAGAGGGTGCAATTTTTGAATGAAACAAGTGCCTGTGCCTAGGTCTAAGAGCTATGACATTTGTAGATTCCAACGAATAACCAGAGGCTCCCAGGAGCCTGTATCGCTCACATGGTTTTCATTTGCCACAATCAAGCTAACATTGTAAGTTATACAGTTAAACTTCAGTCTCTCTAACTTTGGTAGCTCAAACTCAACCAATTTTTGAACTGTATTTAAAATCTGATCATGTTTTACTATATGTCTTTGTTGGACTTTTTTGACAAAAAACATTCTTGCTAAGGACCACTTTTGACACCAGTTTTGAAGTCGAGACATCATTATGTAAATGGCGGTCAACAACAATTTTTAACACCATAAAGTCGCAAAATCAATATCTATTTGGAAACAAAATTTTATTGAAATCAGACAATGTTGAATTTTCCCACCTTATTTGGTGGTCATTTTGAAAATGGCGGTCAATGTACAATTTTCAACACCGGTTTTGAAGTCGCAACATCAATATCTATAAGGAAACCAAATTTCATTGAAATCAGACAATGTTGAATTTTCCCGCCTTTTTTGTCAGCCATTTTGAAAATGGCAGTCAATGAACAATTTTTAACATCAGTTTTGAAGTTGCCACATCAATACCTATTTGGAAACCAAATTTCATTGAAATCGGACAATGTTGAATTTTCCCGCCTTTTTTGGCGGCCATTTTGAAAATGGCGATCAACAAAAAATTTTCAACACTGGTTTTGAAGTCGCAACATCAATATCTATTTGGAAACCAATTTTTATTGAAATCGAATAATGTTGCATTTTCCCGCCTTTTTTTGGCGGCCATTTTGAAAATGGCGATCAACAAACAATTTTCAACACCAGTTTTGAAGTCGCCACAGCATGGCAAACATTTCATCAATTTACACTTAACCTTCATCTTCTATAGTTTTGGAAATAAAAGACGAAAAATACAAAAAATTTAAAGATTTGGTGAAAAAAGGGCAATAACTCCTACAAAGGGTTTCTGATTTTCTTCAAAATTTCAGGGTGGATAGATCTTGATATGCTGAACATTTTATCAATTTAAAGTTGACCTCTATCTGTTATATTTTTTTTTATCAAAAATAAAAAAATATCACAATTTTGAAAATTTTACGGAAAAAGGGCAATAACTCTAAGATGAGTTTTCAGATTTTCTTCAAAATTGCAGGGCTGGTAGATCTTGCCATGCTGATCATTTTTACCCCATGTCAGATTTTTGATATCTGTAACGGATTTGCAAAATACAGCAATTTACCCCTATGTTCTATTTTTAGTAACAGCAGCCATGTTGTTTGACTAATCGAACACAATTTTGAAACTGCATACCCTGGTGATGATTCAGGCCAAGTTTGGTTATAATTCGCCCAGCAGTTTCAGAGGAGAAGATTTTTGAAATTGTTGACGGACAGACGGACGACGGACGCAAAATGATGGCAAAAGCTCACTTGGCCTTTTAGGCCAGGTGAGCTAAAAAGGTGGTGATTTTTCTTACTTCAGTGCAAAATCTTAAATTTAAAATGGAAGAAGAGAGGAAGAGGTGCAATTTTTGAACGAAACAAGTGCATGTTGGTTTGATGAATCATGTAAAAAAGATTGTAAACTGAATGGGCCATCAACGAAACACATTCAAGATTGTATATATATTTTTATTATAACAAGGGGTATAAAAGTAAATAACAATATACATATATATAGGCTATGGAAAATTAGCTTCCCATGCGAAGTTTTTACCTGAAATTCAGTGATGGTGTAGATGGTATTTTCTCAAAATTTATTGGAGGCAAACTAAATGGTCTGAATAATACAAATGCCCTACTGGCCAATCTAGCAAACTCCTACGAAACTATGAAACTTTCCCTTTTATATTTACATACTAACTTTAATATTATTCTATTATTTAAAACAAATGGATTACACAAAAGACTTTCAACTTATGTAACATATTCAATTTCTACAAAATTTCAGGAAGAGGCCTCAGAAGCTAATTTTCATTTAACCATATGGTGGGTTGAGAGTAATACCATATTCAAAATGTATAAACTTTGAACTGGTTCAATTAAATGGCAAGAATTAAATCATTTACATTGTATACACTTGAAAAACAAGAGACTCTCAAAAGCCTGTATCGCTCACCTGCGCCATGGCTGACACAATAAGTCAAAATAATCCAAACGTTTAATAAGGGTCTCATTTTCAAGTTTGTTGATAGACATTGATGTTATATTGTCCAAAATTAATCTATGTTCCCCATTGGCAGCTATTTTTAATGGGGAGTAGACATACTGTCACCTTGCTTGAAGAAGACCATCTAAGGATCATTGTGCCTCACTTTGGTTCCAATTGGCCTAATATTTTCAGAGGAGATCTTTGAATGATTTCCCATGGGGTCCAAGGTTAAACAATGTTCCCCGCTAACTGCCATCTTGGATACTATGTGGACATGGCAGACACATTTTATGAAGGGGACCAAGTAAGGACCATTGTGACCAAGTATGATTCCAATTGGCCATGTACTTTCAGAGGAGAAGATCTTTGAATATGTTTCCCTATAGGGTCCAATATTAAAACCACTTTCCCTGCTGGCGGTCATCTTGGATATGATGTGGACACACATTTTTTTTACAAGGGGCCACCTAAGGACCATTGTGACTAAATTTGGTTCCAATTGGCCCAGTATTTTCAGAGGAGAAAATTTTTGCAATTTATTGAATTTTTGACAAAGTTCCTTGCTTGCAGCCATTTGCTGGACATAATTTTTAAAGGAGACCACCCAAGGACTTTTGTGACCAAGATTGGTTCCAATTGGCGAAGTGGTTTCAGAGAAAAAGATCTTTGAATGCTTTCCCATAGGGCCCAATGTTAAACTGAAATCCCTGCTGGCGGCCATCTTGGATATGATACAGACTTGCTGCATACATTGTTTTAAAAGGGGCAATCTCAAGACCATTGTGACCCAGTTGGGTTCCAATTTCGCTCAGTAGTTTCAGAGGAGAAGATTCAACTGGTGGCCATCTTGGATGGCGTACAAACTTGCCAGACATATTTTCTAAAGTGGAGAACCTAAGGACTATGTGACCAAGTTTGGTTCCAATTGGCCCAGCAGTTTCAGAGAAGAAGATATTTGAATGAAAAGTTTACAACAGATGCAGCAAGGACACAATGATGGCAAAAGCTCACCATGGCATAGCCAGGTCAGTTATAAAGTCTATGCAGGCTATGAGAATATTTTTGAAAAAAAGTTTACCACGGACAGATGAACGGATGACGGACACCAAGTGATGGCAAAAGCTCACCCTATCATAGCAAGGTAAGCTAAAAAACATTTCAGTCAATTATGCACACAAAAATACTATAAATCTATAGACTTTCTCTGTGTTTGTGTTCGTGCCTCACTTTCTAACAATAACTTGAATATTCAGAATGTTGTCGACGCAAAGCTAGGAGTAAGACGTCAGCGCTGTTTTGGAGCTTGCGTAAACACAAGACGTTTTAAGTCAGATGCTTCAATTTATAATGAAATTCAACGAAGAGTTTAGAAGGTAAGCGGTATAAATATTTCGACTGTTTTTCCTCTAAATTAATTACTGAACTGTACATTTTGGCGGACCTTCGTTAGGTACGGCTTGTAGAATGCGGATTTTACTGCAGCTGATATCCAATCAGATTCACTGTTACAAACATATTGCAATAGAATTTCATTTTACCACAGACCTTGGTGAAAGTACTAAATTCTGAGACATATTTGAAAGTGAGAAACATTGAGCACATGTAAGAACCAACTTAATATTTATCTAAAAGACAATATTAATCTCTGTTAAAATATCTAATTGGTTCAGGAGTTCTCTCTGTTTCCTTATAAAAACCAGTTCAGAATTTACCAAAATACTTACCACAATATAGTCAGTATTTTTTTCTCTAAAAAATTACGTTTAAAATACACATAAAAGTAAACCTTACATTCAATTTATTAATTTGTGGGCCAATATAGCACCTTCACATTAAATAACTTAAACCAAGTGGTAATATACAATTATCATTCTCTCTATATATGAGCAATCATTTTTTGTGTATAATTCATTACTCATGTCGTCATGGAGCACAATAAGTATAAACTAGAAAAAACTGTGAGCAAAGCAAACATGCCCCCCTCCACAATTTTATTCAAGATGTAAAAATTCACAAAAAAAAATTCCAGTAAAATAAAATTTTTAAATATTTGGTGCATGATGACAATATGTACTACTAATATGTACTAAACATTCTGTGTAAGTTTCATTCAGTTTCACCAAGTGGTCTAGGAGGAGTTGTCGCCACAAAGTATATACCCTATGGCAGACAGAACAACGAACGGACGGACAAACAGACACCATGATCACTATATACCACCCGCTAAAGAAGGGGGTATAAAAATATAACATTTATGTCTAGGAAAAAGTAGATAAAATATCTATATAACAGTATAAATTGTATAATATTAGAAGATCAAACAAATTTCCAAATACATTAAACACTTGTTGTTACAATATACACAACCTGTCTAATGAACTAGAACACAAAAACAATATCTAAATTCTAAAAATCTTTCAAAAAAGAAAACAAAACAAAACAAAACAAATATGATAAATTTACATCGTTAAAAAAACAAGGTAAAAATGGTTCATCCTTTAATATTTTTATTCAAACTTATTCAATGTGATTTTTATACTAAGGGCTGTTCCAGAAAAGTTGGTCTGGGACCCTTTGAAGGCACTTCATATAAATTTCTGTGGGTGGTTGTGTTTTCTTCATCCTTTAGTATTGTACATATGGGGAAGAATTCTATGGGTGGTGGGGATCAATAAAAAGTGCCTTCAAACCCCCCCATGTCAATTTTTCTGGAACAGCCCTAACTAGTATACTTCTTTCTGAACACATAAATATCATGAAAAAAACAAAACAAAAATAACAGACCTTTGCAAAACCAGGAAAAAATGACAACTGACCTGACTTTACATTTAAAGGAATCTTGCAAACAGGTTAATAAAACAGTATAGGTTTTGTTTCTATTTACTTGAATATGTCAATAGTACACAAATCAAGTGATTTCGGAACTCTCTGGTATAATCATAATACTGCAATAGTGAACAAATTCCAGAATAAAAATCGATTTTTCTCTAAAAGTGAAATATTTAACATAACAAAATATTTATTGCACATTATATTAGAAAGAAAAGTAAGGTAAAATTCATTTGTTTTCAACAACTTAAATCACATGATCAGATGATAACAAGTAACCTGAGTGTTTGATCATAATTGATGACGAGGTTAAAAACCCTCCTATAGGGTCTGTAAGTCCTGTTCAATTTTGTAACTTCCAAGTACAAAAATTGTATCAAGAATTTGCATGTTATACAAAAATACATGACATACCGTATAAGTGGTTATTTTCGTGGGATGCAAATTTCGCAATTTCTTCCAAAATTGCTGGACTTTATGTTTGCGGGACTCAAATTTTGGTGATTGCTTATTATTTACTGTATAAAGTCTATTACAAATTATATTTCACGGTATGCAATTTTGGCGACCTCAGAATAGTCGCGAATAAAGCAAAAATTAAGTCCTCGCGAAAATAACCACTTATACAGTATCAAGCAAAAAATTTATCGTCATGATTACCAGACGTCATGTTTTAGAGGGAAACACTTTTGAAATGCATTTTAAACTTTAATTCTCATTTTGACGTGACAAGGCTAACAGGACCCTATAGCCAACAAAGTTGTAGTAGGGTCTGCGCATCTTGCCATGTAATGAAAATTTGCAATAAAATTGCAATTTGAAAATATTTCCCGCCAAATATGAGGATTTTGATTTTTTTGTTTCAAGCATCATATATTTTCATAAGAAATGTATCTTTCAGGAAACAGGCACTTCAAAATTGAAATGAATGTATCATGCTTTCATAGAAAAATGCTGAGTTGTGACTAGAACAGAAAAGTACAACAAACCATAGAAATATTTGCTTTCAAATTTGTAAAAAAAAAATACTTGATTTAAAAAAATGACAAGAGTATTTGCTATTGGCAACAAATTTGCATAAAAAATTCTGGCAAAACAAATGCCATACACTTATATAAAACTACAAATCAATATACCCATCACCTGACAACTACTAATAACTTATACTACATTTTATAATATCCTGACAAGAGTGAACCCTAATAGATGTCTCGCCCGTCCCTGCTTGTCGCTAAAACAGTCATGTACTACTAAAGAGCAACCTACAAGCCAAATATCATTACTGAACGACTTACAGTAATTAAAAACTATTCTAATCAGAAGCACTTAACTTTGTTCACTAGACCCTGAAATTGAGGTCAAGGTCAAAAGCCATATGGCAGACTGACATGTACTAACCTAGCCCAAGCTATATACCAAATATCATTGACCTATAGCTTGTAGTTATTGAGAAACAGACTTAAGCAAAAAAACTTACCCTGGTCACTGGACTGTGAAATTGAGGTCAATGTCAAAACCCATATGGCAGACTAACATGTACTAACCAAGACCAAGCTATATACCAAATATCATTGACCTATAGCTTGTAGTTATTGAGAAACAGACCTAAGCAAAAAAAAAACTTAACCTGGTCACTGGACCGTGAAATTGAGGTCAAGGTCAAATGCCATATGGCAGACTGACATGTACTAACCAAGACCAAGCTATATACTAAATATCATTGACCTATGGCTTGTAGTTACTGAGAAACAGACTTAAGCAAAAAAACTTAACCTGGTCACTGGACCATGAAATTGAGGTCAAGGTCAAAGCCATATGGCAGACTGACATGTACTAACCAAGATATATACCAAATATCATAGACCTATGGCTAGTAGTTATTGAGAAACAGACTTAAGCAAAAAACTTAACCTGGACTTAAGCAAAAAAACTTAACCTGGGCACTGGACCGTGACTCTGAGGTCAAGGTCAAAACCCATATGGCAGACTGACATGTATTAACCAAGACCAAGCTATATACCAAATATCATTGACATCTACCTTGTAGTTTTGAGAAATGGACATAAGCAAAAAAACTTAACCTGGTCACTGGACTGTGAAATATAGGTCAAGGTCACATGATTTTGGGTCCGACAGATAGGTTTGCCGTAAGTTATCTATGGACCAAATATTAAGTTCCTACATCAAAGGCTTCTATATAATAACTTGAGTTTACACTGCCGTCGCCGTCACCGTCATACTTTGCATGCTCCGCGACTTTCGTTGTGGGCGAGACAATAAAATCTGATAAAAAAATCGCACTGATAATACTTTAATTTTTTTTTTTTAACAAGATGTGTTTGTGAAACACTACATATGCCCCCAGAGTCTACAGTAAAATATATGAAAATACCCAATTTTACCCCTTTTTGACCCCTATGACCTTGACCTTTGACCTAATTTTTTTGCATATTTATGTTCCTCTTGACAAGACCTATACACTTGCCAAGTCTATCTTACATAGTTCAAAAGTTGTTTATTACCATAAAAACACCCAATTTAACCCTTTATTCTGAAACAGATGTAGACCCTTTGGGCCTCTTGTTTATTGAAATGGTTTTAATTGTTAAAAGTATCTGTTTAAACATGCTATAAGAAACTTACAGAAAAATAATGCATCAAGATCCGACAAAAAAATGAAAATTCATTTTTTTCCATTTGTCCCCCTTTAGGCCTCTTGTTTCTCAAAAAAGGTAAATGCTACCTCAAATCTGTCGACATACTCCAGTTGCGCAATTTTATAAGCAATAACATAAAACAAACCCCGTCTCAATACGATAAATAATAAGGATTCTACAGTACAATATGTGAAAACAGCCAAAGTCATCCCTTTTTAACCTCTGTGACCTTGACCTTTGACCTGACCTAATTTTTTTTTTTGCATATTTATGTTCCTCTTGACTAAACCTATACACTTGCCAAGTATCAAAAGTCTACCTTATATAGTTCAAAAGTTATAGCCATGGTTAAAGTTTCGTACGCACAGACAAGACAGGACAAAAACAATAAATTACATGTTTTCATAGCTATAAAAACAAAAACAAAGAACAAATTAAAAAAAAATTAACATAATTGAGTGAAAAATTAACTTGAGTTAAGAGTTCTATATAGATATAATATTGCATGCTGGTAATTTTGTATAAAAAAATTCACTGGTGCAGCTATACTGTGCAAGTGTCAGGCCCATCGATGTACCACATTATCTACTTCCTCCAAGACTTCCCATAATCCTTTGTTGATAGTCAACAGTCAGCCATATGTTATCCATACCACGGAGAGTGCGTAGATAATCAAAACTGTTCTTATGTCCTTGATCTTTGATACCCAATGTTGTGTAGAGTTTTGTCAGACCTTCACTTCTAGCTCCTTCCACCTGTAATAGCAGAAAAACCATAGGCTCAAAACCACTGGTCAAAATTTTGAATTTTTTCCATGTTAAATATAAACTAGAGGTACAGAGACTGAGCTTGTATCACTCACCTGACAAAATCCTTAAAAGCAGGTTTTCTATGTTCTAGCTGCGCTCGCAGCATTTTTTTTTTTTTTTGCCCATCTGTTTCAAATGCGCAATCTTTATAAAGGACCTCCCATACACCATTTCTGTAAAGTTTAGTTGAATTTGCTTCAGTGGTATCATAGGCAATGATAGGAATTAAAGAAAATTATGTTTTTTTTTTACATAGGATCCAATATTATATACAAGTTCGTCGCTGGAGGTCATATTTTTTGTTTGATCATATCAAAATGCACAATCTTTGTAAAGGACCTTCCATATATCATTCCTGTAAAGTTTGGTTAAATTTGCTTCAGTGGTTTCAGAAGAGTTTATAAAATTGATGTTTTTCCCATATGGGTTTATGTTCTGCCCAGGCCGCCATGCTTTTTGTCTGATCGGAATGAAACTAGCAATCTTTGTAAATGACCTCTATGCATCATTTTCTTAAAATTTTGTTAAATTTGCTTCAGTCATTCCAGAGGTGTCTATGAAAATGTGAAAAGCCAAATGATGGAAGACGGACGCCAAGTAATGGCAATAGCTCATATTGACCCTTTGGACCAGATGAGCTAAAAATACAGGTCATCAATAATTACAAAGTTCGCCCTGATGTGGCATATGGTCACATTATTTAACTTTGCCTTGTTGCTGCCTTAACATCAGAGATCAATGTACGTCTAAGTTTTCATTAAAAATACATTATACAGTAACTGAAAACTGCTGTGATGTAAAATTGAATGTAAATCAATCAAGTGGAAATTGTAGGTCAAAATGCCACAACTCTAACTGGATACTAATGTAGCATCTGAGGTGCATGCATATACAAGGTTTCATGATTGAATAGACATGATCTCTTCTGAGAACTTGGTTGTAAGCAGGGCTCACCAAAGTGGGCGATTAGGGCGATAATGTCGCCCTGTTGGGCCTCAAGTCGCCTTAGGGCGTTCTAAAAAGCGACTTTTAGTTGCCCTGTCAATATCATAAGTCTCTGTGAATTTTGGTATTTGCATTTCTATTTCTGTCTATTTCCGGTAACAGGAAGTACTAGAGGCTCACATGAGCCTGTATCGCTCACCTGGTGACTGGTTTTATTCATTGTCACGAAGAGACCACCCATTCATAATATAAATCAGTTCACCAGATGTTAGATTTTCAAGCTTGGATGAGTTACAAACATAAAAATTACAAACTTTGAAAGGGAACACCCAAAGACAATCGTAACCAAACTTTGGATGCATTTCCCATAGGGTCCCTATGTTAAACTATGTTCTCTGCTGGCAGCCACCTTCAATGAGGTATGAACATAAAAATCACAAACTTTCAAGGGGACCACCTAAAGACTATTGTGATCAAGTTTGGTTCCAATTGGCTCAGTAGTTTCAGAGAAGAAAATCTTTGAATACATTTCCAATAGGGTCCTATGTTAAAGTATGTCTTGTGCTGACGACCATCTTGGATGGTACAAACATAAAAATCACAAACTTTAAAGGGGACCAGCCAAGGAAAATTGTATCCAAGTTTGGTTCCTATTGGCTTATAGTAGTTTCAGGAGAAAAGACCTTTGAATGTATTTCCCATAGGGTCCCTATGTTAAACTATGTTCCCCGCTGGCGGCCATCTTGGATGAGGTACAACCACAAAAATCACAAACTTTAAAGGGGACCACCTGAGGACTATTG